>VDFB02296399.1:0-69548 GCA_007258455.2 Sequoia sempervirens | reverse complement strand
GAAGTGTCTCCCCGATGCTCAAAGGATTCACTGTCGATATCAGCGTAGGTCCCAACAGTCGGCAAGATGATATAGCGAACGCCATGAGTCATACTGAATCCACTGACATTCATTTCATTCCTATCGGCAAGAGTTTCCTCATCGGAAAGATGTTATACCAAGTCCACAAGGCTATCGCTAAGACTTCCCTTGTCGCCAAGACCTCACACTAAGCCTTCATGTGTTACTCTGAAGTCACATAGCCATCGGCAAGACCATCGCAGCTTGCCAAGACTTCATACCGAAGTCTTCAAGTCATTCCAAAAAGAATACTCGTCGGCAAGACTTACTACTCACCAAGAGGTTACACCGAGACTTCTTATGTTACACTGAAGTCACACAGCCATCGGCGAGACCTCACGAGTCGGTGAGATGTCATACCAATAAGGTAAGGCTTCCACCGAATAGTCTACCACTTTCACCGAGAGGTCATGGCGAACACAACATGTCACCCTAAAGACCATATACTATCGGCGAGACTCTTTGTCAGATGCTAAGACTTCATACCGAAGTCTTTGTGTCACCGCGAAGACTCCAAGTGTATCCCCATCGACGAGACCTTCATCAATTGCTGAGAGTTCTTCCCGAGACCTTTGTGTTACCCTGAGTGCATGCAGCTGATGATACATTCCTCCATTGCTAAGACTTCATATCGAAGCAAATGTGTTACACCGATGACTCCAGTTGTTAATACATCAGCAAGGTCTCGGCGACCAAAACTTTTCACAAGGATTTAGAATAGCCAGTTGGCCAGACATCAATAATGTCACACCAACTTTTCCCTTTAGGAGTTACATGCCAGTAAGAATTGAGGCACCTATTCCAACAGTTTTCTACAAGACTGACAACTGGGGATACATTCAAAATCACAACCTTATAATGAGTGTAAGAGGCACAAACATGCATAAGACTCAGAATATACATTGGTTGGTGAGCTCTTGGTTGGGAAGGTACTCAGATAAGTAGTGTTCACTCCTTGCACCAAAGGTACTCTACGAAATTGGCCATTCTTTGGAATGATGAGACCAAAGATTAATGCATAAAATATTGCATGTACACCTATTGCATTTGTTGCAAATCCATAAAGGAGTACAACAAATACGGTGCATACATGGAGTTCATCAACGTGGTCACTGTCAAGAGTTTTACAAGATAACCAACTCAACATAGGCTTGACAACAGTGAACATGAGAATAAAAAAACCAATAACAGAGAGAAAAACCCAAACAGCTATCAAGAGTGTTGTGTCTAAACCTAAAAGTGCAACTGCTATAGCAAGAAGGATCCAAATAATAACATCATTAACGGTGGTTGTAGATATTTCCATCTATCCAACATCTATTTTTAGGAGTTTGTGTACAGCAAGAATACGAGCAAGAACTGGAAAAGTAGTTATCGACATTGCCACTCCCATGACCAAAATAAATGGACCAAGTTCTCCAATTTTTCTATATGGTTTTCTTGAGATAAAAGGAGACTGCAACTCCTACCATAAATGGTAGGGATATCCCTGCAACTGCCATGATCACAACTTATTTCCTAGTTTTACAAAGGAGATTGAGATCTAGCTCAAGCCCAACCATAAACATAAAATCAAGAAGACCAATATCATCAAAGGTTTCCATGAGAGTAATGATTTGCTCAAGGAAAAATATTTCTCTAAAATGAGGAACATTTATGAGAGCAGTTGGTCCTATTGGATCTGGAACCTGAGAAAAAGTGTACAACAAATGATAATAACAAAGTAGTTAGAAACATAACATAAACAAGAAAACAGGGGACACATAATTGTTGCTGCAGAAAAAATATTTCTATTAATATGAGTATAGATTACATAAACAAATCAAATACAGGGCTCTGCTGAGTTCTCTTGTCTAATCTGATCACCATACACCAAAACCTTACATCAGCCCATGTTTTATAGTTTACAAGCGCGGTTACATAACTTGCACTGCAAGGCAAGTAAAACACCAGATTGTTTGGTGGATAAGGATCCACATTTGTAGATAATCCAAAAAAATTAAGTAGTGTAGAAGACTCCAGTAAGGCGGTGAGTCAGAAGCTTCCAGCAAGGCAGTGGAGATAGTCGGCCAAGCTAAGAATTACCGCTTCCATTCTCCCCCTTAATGCTTAGTGTAGTAACACCTAACAAATCTCTGATCTTAGTAAAACTTTCCTTTGAAATTGCTTTGGTAAATATTGTTACCTATTTTTAGCTACAACTCAAAACAGGTAGAGCCGAATTGCATTGTCAATGAGAGGTACATATAATTTCAAATTTTGCTGCTAAGTATTCATCATCATGAAAAATTTGATTACATTTGGTTTTTAGATTTTATTATGCAAGTACTCATAATAGAAATTTAGACATTTGCATAACAAATGTTGTTTTATTCGTATTGTAAAAATGAATGTCCCACACATGCCGTGGGAGTAGCTTAATTTGATTTACACAATCAAATGATATGTACAAAATCAAATTGTATACCATACAACTATTACAATGTAAACATAGAAAGGAGGATGGTTCATCATTGCCTGTAATGATGAACCCATTGATACTTGATATATTTGAGTAGTATTGTCAAAGTTCTTCGGTCTCCTTCGACTCCAGTCTCCTTGAGTTTTCTGCAGAATAAATGAAAATGATGTTAGAAATTTACTCTAAGCAATGATGAATCAAGAGCAATCCTATGCCTAAATTACCAACATAAATATAACAGACATTTAATCAGGCATCCATTAGATGATTTCACTATTCTAAAGGCATGAAATTCAATGGAAGCTTTCAAGCTTCATTTTATTTTGCTAACATTTTTGTTTAAATGTGCAAGAACAGGTCCATTATGTTTGTGATCATTTTCATCAGATATGTGGGGTAAAACGGGCTCCCACAAGGGTTGAGACCGGCATATCAAAAGGACACCTCTCATTCACATCATTATTTGAGAGTTATCAGATATTCAATTATAGTCATCAAGAAAGGACTGCTATAATAAGAGGAACAACCATCTATAGTGGAAATGAATAAATTTCATTATGCTATTTATCTTGTGCTAATGCAAAGAGATAGACCTGCTTGTTATTATACAGAGTTATGTTGTCATAAACTTCAACACACTTGATAAAGAGTTCCAAGTCGCCAATGATGATAAATATAGTCTGATGACTATAATGAAATATACAATATAAGGAATGGAGAGTTGTAAACAGCAAGTAAAGAAAATGGTATATTATCAATTGTTTGTTTCACAAGGTGCATGTAGATCTGAAATGTGTCCTCAGCAAATAACTAAAGTCCTCAAAATGAAAAGAATCCAAAGTTTCTATGGAGGTCGAGCCAATTGTTAGTTGGAAGATTCCTCTACTCATATATTTGAACTCAATAGAACCCCTAGCAGGGATATAGAGTAAGACAAGTATGCATAAACATTCTGCTATGAGTTAACAACTTGTATGATACCAAGTTTCAATCAAAAAATGTAGTACAAAGAAAACCCAGTTGAGCTAAGGTCGCGGCCTGAAGCATACAATGCTTTTCATACACAAACTCTCAGCGTTTTTTGGGAATACAACAATGTTTTCCTGAGCAGGAGCCACTTACCAGACAATAGGCCAAGCATAGCACAAAACCCTTGACAAAATTTGCTCTAGAAATTTCATGCCGACTAGATTATCAATGGAGGTCGAGTTCATAAAGACATATCTCTATAGAATAGTGAAGAATTTCTTATACAAAGAAAGTTTGAAACAAAGGAGTTTGTTATTTGCAATATTTTTAGAATTAAATCAAAAAAACATAAAGGCTACACAACAATGTCATATATAGGGAAGACTCTCATAAATAGAAGATAGAGAAAATACAAATTTATTTCATTAATCTTTGCAAAAACAAAGCTTCTTAAATCTTTCATAGAGATATAGCAGCAAGAAGGAAAATCGACGAGTTTACCAGTAAGCTAGATCTCCAGTTCTTCTCCAGGTCGAGCATCAAACCCTACACCTTGGCGGCAAGAGCTTGTTCATGAAGTTGCAAAGTAAGAAATGTAAGTGAAGTTTAGGGTTCGATGTTTGTTTTTGACTTGCCCTAATCTCATGATGGGAATTTTTGACCATATATTTTCAATCAAAATCATGTCGATTAATCTTCTCCATGGCCATGACTTTAAATTCAATGTGCCTAATGATGTGATCAATCAGTATATAATGAGATTGGTGAAATGTGCTAAGTATGAAGTGCATGGACGGAGTCATAAGAAGCTTCTTTTTTTTATCAAAGACATGCACTCACTTACTTGTGCCCCTTTAAATATATGCTTTGTAAAGTTGTTTTTCAAATATTATTAAAATAATATTATTTATTTTTAATAGTTTTTAAAACAACTATTATCAAAAAAGGGGTTTACATAAAAAAAAAGTTTTGCTCATGCACATTGGATTTGAGACTCCCATGCATGAGGAATTTTTGAGTTATATCTTCAGTTGGAGGAGTAATTTTCGAAGACTTGTTGGTTCAACATACATGAATGACCATTTTGAGACAGCGAGAGTGCAGTTAGCTCGAGTTCTAAACTCGTTTTTTGAGGCTTTTTGTTTTTGCTCGTGAGAAGACAACTTCAAAGATATTTTCGACTGCAGCTCATTTTCAGTGCTATTTTCATGCAATTTGGAGCTATTTCGAGTTACTTTTTAGTTATATGCATTGTGATTGTGAGTTTGAGCCTGAGTTCACTCATTTTTGCATGAGTTTGAGCTCTTCTTTTGAAGATATTTATTTCTACTCGGATTTCACATTGGGGATGTTTTCACTTCGGTTCTATTATTGGCTGCTTTGTGCATGCCTTTTGTATATGTTGGAAAAAATTAGTCTTTTTCTAGTAGTTCTTTTTTTCTACCTTTGCCTTCAGCAAAGAAGACTATCTTTTAACTTACACTGCCAACCTTACAACCTTTCTCATTTGCAAGGATCAACCAGAGTTGCAGAGCAAAGAGGATACTTGGCTTTCCTAAGACTCAGACTCTAGACTCAAAAACATTATGCCTTGGTTATGATCTTCGACTTTCTTTTATAGGAAGAAAGGAAAAGGAGATCAACATAAGTCTTTGAGTTCCGTGGGTAGATGAAGGACATGTGTAAAAGAGAAATAGTGTATGCATTATTGACAAATGAGAAAAGGACCCGTATCTCATAATGTGGTTGCTTTATAGCCGAAAGCAAGTACGAAAAAGGCCTCTTTGATCATGAGGATGATGACTCATCTTCACATGATCGTAGTCGACTTACAGCTTTAAGCACGAGGTGGCATCCTGTGTCCACTTTTCGGTAGTGGGCTTACTGAAGCAAGTCATATCAATCAGAGGCTAATCGAGTAGGATCTGACTCTCCTCTAGAGGGTAGTGGTGATGCAAGATCATAGTTGGAATCATCTAATGTGTCATAATATTCTTGGGAAAATTCATTGTCTTGTGGTTGAGCATTCGGGATATCTTCATCATAGGTGATTTCATTATGCTAGTAGATATTAGTAGTATGTCAGACAACAAGATCATAACAGGAATGATCCTTTCGTATCCACCATGGAAAGTTATTGTGTGATCATTTTCGGATACGATGTGTTGGATCTTCTGAGAGATAGAAACCATGTGGTCCGATGTCTTGAAGTAGTCACTCAAGATTTGGACTACGAGAAGCAGCATAAGTAGGCATATTATAATCTTGATCAAGTTGAAATTGGAATGTACTTGACCATGTTGGTGTTCCTGCATCCATAGTAACTGAGAAAACCATGTTAGAATATTGGACATCCATAGAATGTTGAACATCTTCATTGTGTATAGGATTACACAAGGTCGAGGATTATGAAAACACAAAGTATTAGCTTCATCTTCATATGGGATGTGATAGAAGTTAAACTCTGGGTTGGACTGTAAAGGTAACCAACTGAGAATTTGATGTTGAACCAAATTATGCTTAAATCAATTTCACTTTGGTAATGTTTTTGTTGTTGGAAGAGCGGCCAATCAGGAACCTGAAAGGGATCAAGGACTTCAAGTATATTAGTGCTAGTGGAACTGATAAGACGGATTTTAACCAGTTCTTGAAATCCTTCTCTTGTGAGAAAGTCAACAAATATATTGTTCTTTCCAAGGATATGTTCATGTTCAAAATTAAAAATATCCAGGAATTGAGCCCAACAGGCTAAACGACCACAAAGAGTTTGATCTTTGGAGGCTTTCTTGAAGAACCCTTTGAAATGTTGTAAATCAATTCTCAACAAAAAGGATTTGTCAGCAATAAACAATTGAAACTTTTTAAAAGAATTTATCACAGCAAGAATTTCTTTATGTGTGCTATGATAATTTAATTGAGCTCCTGTGAAGGTGCTAGAGGTGTATCTGACAATGAGCTCTTTATCTCCATGCTTTTCTTTCAGAACACCAGCCCAATGATGATGGCTAGCATCTGTCTCTACAATTTTGAAACCAGGGCCTGGAAGGGCAAGTGGAGGAAATTGTTCACAATGGTTCTTAATTTGATGGATTGCAGCAGAATATTGTTATGTCCAGTCTGGAGCATCATTCTTGAGTAACTGATTCAGGAGATGTATGTCATGTGCCATGTGAGAATAAAAACCAGAAATGTAATTTACGAGACCAAGAAATTGTTGTAAGGATTCCTTGTCGGCGACAATCATATCTTTGATGTGTTGGAGAATATGTCCTTGAACTTCCATCTGGCCATGAGCCAGGAGTTTGACACCAACAAACATAATTTATGCTTGAGAAAAATGGCACTTTCTAGGATTGAGAAGAAATCCATGTTCTTTACAGAGATCAAGGAATTTCTTGAGATGCTCAAGATGAGTTTTCGGACATTGACTGAATACAAGGATGTCATCAATATATGGAGCAATGAGAGCAGAGTGCTTTTGAAAGATATCATCCATATTTTTCTGAAATATTGAAGGGGTTGTCTTAATACCAAAGGGAAGTACCGTCCATTGTTATAATCCTTGTGGAATAGAGAAAGCATTTTTATACTGATCTTCGGTGATGATTTGGATTTTCTAGAAGCCACGAGAGATCAAACTTTGAATAGATATTTGATCCTTGGATGTTGCGCCAAATGTGATCCATAGAAGGTAGTGGATATTGGTTATCTAGTAGGCAAGCATTGAGGGGCTTATAGTTTATGACAAATCTTTTTTCATTGGTTATATTTCTAAGTTCATCCTTTTTGGTGACATACATTGCATGACAGCTAAATGGAGAGGTGGATGATTGAATGAAACCCAAGTGGAGAAGATCATATATTTCTTGTTTCAGAACTTCTAAAGCTTCTTGATTGAAGGGGAAATAGTTGGCTTTAGCAGTAGGTCAAAGTTTTGTACCCGTAATAGGGTCTTTGGCAAAAGGAAGGCTATAAGTCATCTTCCTTTGAGATTTGGATAAATCCTTGGTGAGTATGGGTTGAAACTGGCTAATTAAGGACTATAAGGGTTGTTGGATAGCAGTTTGTTGGTTGGTGAACCAGATTCTATTATCAGGTTTTTGGACAGTTACTCATTGTATCTTTGTTGTTCTACATTGTTGAGTATGTAGGCGAGGAACTTTACACTGATTTTCTTTGAGAGAAATAGTATCTCGGGTGATGGTAATTGGTTCCCATTCTTTGAGTGTATTCATGCCTATGAGTCCATCATATCCGTCTAATTCAAGGTTAATGAATTTAACATGATGGATAGATTTATCAAGGAGTTCTATAGGAACAAGGCAAACATACTGGGATTTATGATTTCCTTCACCAAAATAGAGTGTTGTTTCTGCTGGTATCCATACATCGGGAGAAAAGCAGTTGTATCTAGCAAGATTGGCATTGGAACCAGTATCTAGTAGAAAATGGAGAAAATATGGTTTAAAATGTGGGAAATGGACTCCCAGATTCATACCTGGACAAACATAGTTCTTTTGGACCATTTTGCAGATTAGATTCGATCCAAAAGGATTGTCTTCTTCCCATTGAGCTTCTTTGGAGGGAAATTTAGGGACTTGTCATATTTCTCCCCCCATGCCTTTAGCTTCATCATCAGCGTTGTCATCACTAAGGAGTCCTTCAACAGCTATGGCAGCTTGAAGTAAAGGACCATAAGATGGAGTGGCAGGATGATGAGGATTGCACCTTGGTGGTTTGGATGTAGAGCTAGAACATCCGTAGACTGGAGCAGAGCCAAAATCAGAAGGTTTGGCTAAGTATTGATCAAGATCAGACAGTGGAGGTTGGCTCTGAGCATCATGTTCTTCAAGTTGAAGAAGATGAATTTCACGTTGTACTTCTACAGCAACTTTGTTGAGAAACTGAAGTCATTGGTGACACCAACTAGCTCGAGATGGTGAGTTCACAGAGGGCTGTGAAGTAGAGTGAGATGGAGATTGGTTACAGAGTTGTTGTGAACCAAGATATTCCTTCTTGCTACGGAGCAAGTTAAGCCTTTCTTTGCGACGCTTCCAAGCACCTTAAGTGGCAGGTACTGCACGTAGTTCAGCTTTGATTTTGCAGATCTCAGAGTCAAGATCGGCCATTTGAATGTCAATTGTCTTAAAGAAAAGAATGGATGGTTCAGGCTTGAGGTGAACCATGTCATAGAAGAATGATATTTCTGAATTGGAGTCAAAAATACTATCAGAAGATTGTGCAGATTCATTGGCATAGATCTGATGAATATGTGTATCATCACAGATATCAGGTGTCTGATCAATGGCATCTGAATAAACAGATGTATCAGAATCTGTGTCACTGTCCATAGGGACATCATCTGACTGGGAAGCAAAATCATAGATGAAATCATATTCATCTTCATCTTTGAGACATATTTCTTCTTGGACAAATCGGATTTTCTTTTTGCCTCAAGCAGAATCCTTTTGTGGAAATTTGTTAGCATAATGAGGACCTTTGCAAATATAGCAAGTAGGTTTAAAGCTTTTACCTTTTTGTCGTGACCATTTTTTCTGTCTGAAATAACCTTTTCTGAAAGGTTTTCTTCCTTGATGACTTTTGGACTTGTGTCGGTGAGGAGTGTTGAGAGAACACTCAAGACATTTATGCTTTCTATATTTATTGTGATGCTTGGAATGCTTTCGGTGATGCTTATGAATATAGTCATCACATCCATATGTTGGAAATAGGTTCCGGCAGGCAGTAGCAGAGATAAGAGGATGAACTTTTTCTTCTTCTTTCTTAACATAGGCTTGGCACATTTCTTCATTGATCTCCTTTATATATTCACAAAGCTGTGGAAAAGTTACTTCAGTGATATCTTGTTCAGTATGAAACAAGCTATCAATAAATTTTTGTGTATAGAAATCCTTAATGGTAGGAAAGGAGCGAAGAAAAGAATAATAGAGGCCTGGAAGATCCTGACTTCAGGATCAAAGTAATAGAAAAAAGCATATTGATCCTTACAATATTGATCAAGATACTTGAGATTGCAACATTTACTTCTCAAGAATCTATTTCTAGCAACTCTTCTTAAATTGTTGGCATTTCCAACAAAGAGTATAACTAACTGATTACAAACAGAATCAAGAACAGCATTGAGTATATCTTCTCTATAGCTAGGTTCTAGATTATCCCAAGTGCATTTAGAAACGCCTGTCATCACATTAAGTTCTTGAAGAATTACCTGTCTTTCATTGAGAAGAGGATCTTGACTGATTTGATGGGTAACCCATGCTCTAAAAGCTTCAACTATTTTCATATTTTTGATGGCATCGAATTCATCAAAATTTGACCATGCTGGAGCATGTCCTTTGAGTTTCTGGAGATCTTCATAAATATTTCTTGGAAGTGGTGAAGATCCAGTAGAATGGTGGCTTCTAGACATATTGATTTTTATTTTAGAAGGGTCTCCTTCCATCTTGATATCAAACTCAGGTTGTTCGAATTTGAGCTTTTTCTCCTTAGCAGGTCTGGCTTGTGTGAGAACTAGATCCCAGATTTGAAGTGCAGGTTTGGAGGTCAAACCATGGAATGGTGTTGCAAATCCTAAACCGAGAACTTGATGGATTACTTGTCGGAAGGAGCTGGAACTTACAGGGAAGTTCATTTAAGGCGGTTCTTTGTGTGTCAAGGAGTGTTGAATGTTACCCACTTCAAGATGAAGTTCTCCTTGAATAGCCTTAACATTTGAATGTACTGGAGAAACAGAATGAGAGAGTTTTGTATGGTGAGTAGACTGATTGCTTTCTACTCGAGTGGCAGCATTCTAAACATTATTTTTCAAGTTACGAGTGTTTATAGTATTATCACGAATAGTTTGTAAAACTGTTGTGTGAGTTTTCTGAGTAGAATGGACTTAAGAAAAAGTAACAGTTTGTTGAGACAATGTTGTAGTATATTGTGTTGCATATTGGTGATGTTGGTTCCACCACGCTTCGGCTTGTTACTTGAAAGTGTGGTAGTCAGTAGCAAGCTTTTCATAAGCAGGGCGAAGCTCTGCATGAGCAGAGAGTAAGCGAGTTTCAAGAGCTTGTAGGCGAGCAATGACATCATGCACATTTTGGGCAGTTGTGGAGGCAGATTGAGTGGTGCGATTGTGTTCAATTTGTTGTGCAAGGCGAATGTCGCGGGCTAAAAGAATAGTTTTGCGGTGACACAAATTGGACCAATTAAGCATTTTAGTTTCTCTGGAAAGATCAGATCTAGCTACAACACGAACAGTTTGTGCCCAATAAGGGATCACAAAAGTAGAGGTATCATCGATAGTGAAGAAATCATAAAACCGTGGTATAGCACCTGGGGTGACAGAGACACCATAGGGAGTAGTGCATTCACTTTCATCAGTGGAAATATCTGGTTCAGGAATATTAACAGAATGACCAGAATGAATCATGCAGATAGAGGCGGATTCTTCATAGGAACCGAAATGACAAGTTCGGCGATGATTGGTAGGTGGTTTGAGGACTGCAGTAGTGTGATAGTAATAGTCATCTAAAGGAATGACTGGTTTGGACTTAGGCAGAAACTAGGATGGATATGCAAAGTTTTGCTGGATATCAGTAAGCATATCAAACCCATCATCATAAGTATCACAACAATGACCTTTTATTTGTTCAATAGTCCACATGACTTCTTGACAAGTAGGGCAAGAATAATCATCATTATCCCATGAATAATTGAACTTATAGAAACGAGCAGCACGCTGGCAATCACGTTTGACTTTATCAAAACTAGAAGGAAAATGGGGTTTTTCACATATCAGGCGAATGTGAACAAGTGGATTGAAAGTGTAAGAACAATTCTTACAATGTAGCAGACTAAGAGAATCTTCAGTGAATTCAAGATGTTGACAGGGTGGTGTGGCAACATTTGGTCGAGTTGGTTGTGGAATAGGTATGTCTTGATAAGATGTAGCAGAATTGCGTAAAGGATTGACCGATTGTGGTCGTTTAGCATAAGCAGCATTTTTGGCAGTTGCTTTAGTGGCAACTTCTTGTGCGTGTTCAGCAGCGCGGTTAGCTTTATGACAAGCAAGGCACTCTTTACTATTATAATGCCAAGCAAGACATCCATATTATGTATCATGTTTAAACATATTCATACAATTAGGCAGACGACAAGAACCATAGGTTTGTGATTGAAAAGTATGATATGGTGAGTGTGAGGGTGCAGTATGAAAACTAGCACTAGAATTGCTTCTTGAGAGGGTTGGTTGTCGTTCAAAGTGAGCGGACTCAGAACGTTGTACTGGAGGTGCAGGTGGTGCATGAGTTGGTGCAGGAGATGAAGGAACTACCCGTGTATTGGATATCGCTGGTGTTCCAAAGTTAATGATGGCTTCATCATTAATTTCTTCAATGGTAAGACCTTGAATCCAATTACATAACTCTTGAGCTCTAGAGAAAAACCAAAAGAGGTGCTTAAAAGACTCGAAATGCTCACAGAAAGGGCAACGAGGGTCATGAACCACCAAATGGGAAAGTTGAGACCCCACGGGTAAGCCTTGGAAAAGAATACACCAAGCAAACTGGGAAAACTTGGGTTCAATAATGGCAGACCACACAAGAGAAAACCTCTAGTGCCAAACAAACATTGAGGAATGAAGATGCCACCTATGGTTCAAGTTGTTAATCACCAGATAATGAGGTGAAATCCACTGGTAACCAAGCTGAGGCTTGTAGTTTCTGGTGTTAGGAACCCACTTCCAATCTTTCCACCAAGACTTGGTGGAGAGGATACCAACTTTGTGGAGCATATCGGTCGGAATGGCACTAACGATTCCTTCAAAAGTTTCTCGGTCATGATTCTGTAAGCCAAACTTGGCTTTAAATTCTCCTCGTGTCATAATGCTCATCGGGCATCTAGAAAACAAGTCTTGAAGAGACTGGACAACATTTTAGTGGAATCTGAGAGCATTAAGCCAAGGTAACTTGGCCAGAGGCCAACCCATATTGGTCAATATAGGAGACCACCAGATATTCTGTTGGTTGAAAGATAGCCCATCTCTAAATCCAAATCCATTCCACTGGAGCCAAGGCTTAACAACCTCCTAGGAACACCAAGTGCTTTTGGTAGCAAAATTTCCTATAATTTGAACAGGCTCCTTCATAATGAGAAGGATGTGAAATCCAATTCCTTTTGGGTGATCCCATAATAGTGGTTTACAATTTTTGGCCAAATGGACCTTGAAATTATTATTTTTAGCGAATCTCCACATTGGGCACCTATAGCTGGCTAAGCTGGAATTTGAAGATGAATGCAAACTAGAGTCTCATCAAATTTTGTCTGAGATTCTAAAATATTTTTTCAAAATTTTTGAATCAAATTGCACTTCTTTTCCATCTCCACGAAATTTGATTTTTGAAAACAACATTTTTAAAAGTGGCCTTAGGTATAGCGCATAACTTTTTTTCCATGAAGGATAAAATTATAATTCTTTCAAATTTAGATTTTTAACTCTGATATCTAGTGCTTCCACTTGGTTAGATAGTTTTTATTGAATATTTTTTCCTTAATCAAGTTTCAAAGTCAAACAATTACAATTGAGACCGCAGTAGCGGCCAGGTATAACGGTAACTTTTTTTTGTATATGTCAAAATTTTATTTTATTTTTTGTTGGATCAAGGACTTCAATATTTGGTGCACTCATATTTTTCAAAATTTTTTTGATAATCTTCTATTTTTCCACATGTGAAGAACAAAAATTCATTTTCAATGAAAAACCTATGTTTAATAAAACTTAAAAACAAATACATAACAAAACAAAACATATTAAAATTATATTCATTGGATAAGCTTGTTAGGAATACCATAATCATTTCAAATAAATTTTAAATGAATTCATTTGATCCCCAAAGCTAAATCAAAAGTGATTTTTATCAGCATTTTGATAGGTGTAAAGGAGACGCATTTATAGGTATGGTTTAAAACTAGCGAGGTTCTATCCAAGGGGGTTTGATCTAAGGTGATTTGATCAAACCCTCTTCAATGGAATCCTTAAAATGGAACTTTTAAGGCTTAAATCATTATATTTTCTAAAAATATGTGATTTCAGCTAAAATTGTTCTCTCGGGAATTGTAAACCACTATTATGTGACACCCTTTCGGGGAAGGTGTGGCGGGATATCTCATCAAGATACAATGTCTAAGAAGAATTTTCTAGGTCTCATTACCAATGAGGGCACAAATGATCAATTTGACACACAAAGCCACACCTTTCCTTTGAGTGGAAGAATAATACATATGAATCGCCAAAATTTTAGAGCGCACCTAGAATTTACTAGCCAGAGAAAGTGGCTTGGTGATCTAGAAAGCCAACTTCTACTTAATCTAAGAAAGAACCACTTCCCATAAATCGGCAAAGGAAGCCTAAAAATTGAAAGGGATGCTAAGAAGTTTGAAGATTTCCCCTTGAGCAATCCACTTCCAATCATACTATTGAATCTAGAAAGGACTAGGAAGAATGGGTTGACGGTAGCATTGAGTCTTATTCCACTTAATAGTAAAGCCAAAGGCCAAGCAAAAGGTCTCAAGACAATCGAGGGAAGCTTTGACATTATCCTCTTCTTCTAGCAAAGTAAGGAAGGAATCATTAGCAAGGTGACCATTAGCAAGTCGGGTCGACGAATTAGGAAAAGTAATTCCCCAGACGAACCCACGGGAAATGGAGTGGGCAAGAAGATAGCCAAAACCTTCAATAGCAAGAACATGTAAATAAGGAGCAAGTGGACATCCCTGGCGAATGGAGCGAAACAAACTAAAGGATTGAGATTGGTAGTCATTAATGGTGATGCAAGCAGAAGCATCAATGAAAAGCATTTTCATAAGCTGAATGAAATTAGAACAAAATCCTAAAACAAAAAGCATAGCCAGGACGAATGCCCACTCAATACAGTCATAAGCCTTGGAAAAATCAATCTTCAAAAAAATCACTTTTTGATTAGAGGGTCTAGCCCACTCCATACCCTCCCATACAACAATTATGTTATCAAGAATAAATATGGACTTAATGAAACTAGTCTACTTAGAGTGAACAATTTGAGGAAGAAGGTGGTGGATCTTTAAAGCAAGGGCTTTAGCAATAATTTTGTAATAAACATTAAGGAGCGTAATGGGTTTCCAGTTGGAAATATCCTCGGGATCGCCGGTTTTAGGTAGGAATTTTATGTTGCCTTTGTTAATGAGATTACCTAAGGAATTAGAATGAAAAGATTCTAAATAGAATTTATGTAGATCTTCTCCCACACAATCCCAAAGGGATTTGTAAAACTCACACAAGAATCCAAAAATTCTCAGAGCTTTGTCATCATCCATAGTGCTCATAGCTTCCTTGATGTATTCAATCGTGAGTAATTGCTCATAGAAGGCTTTCTAGGTAGAAGAAATCATGTTTGGCACAACTGCAAGGAAATCCTCGAGTGCATTGGTACGCTTTGGTGTGTAATCTTGGACAATGAAAACTTGCTCAAAGTGCTTAACAAACTTGCTAATGATTTCCATCTCTAATCCACTTGATGCCAAGCGATGAGTGTTTGACATAGAGCCAAAAAAAACTCTTTCAAGGCACGGTCCCCAATTTTCAGCCAATGAAGTTTGGCTTTGATTTGTGCACCTCTAGCAACATAACAATCATCCACTTGCTTTTTGTGTCTCAACTCTGCTACCCTGACTTGTAAGGTGGAGGAAAAGGGGCTAGTGGCTAATGCCTTAGTGGCTTTGTGAAGTTGAAGTGGTCACTTCATAAGACCTGCGAAAAATGGTTAGTTAATGCCATAGATACGAAGAAACCTTGCCAGTATGAGTGATGGCATCATTCCACCACTTGATCCAACCCATGGAATGAGTAAGTCTGTATTCAAGATTCCAAATCGATCTAATGTGGGCCAACGTGAGCTAGTGACAACAAAGAAGTATTTAAGAAAAACTAGGTCTTACTGGCACATGACAGCCCCACTTGCCATTCAATGTAGAAATGAATGGGAAAGTGGTCTGACAGAGTTACATCCACTAACAACATAATCGGAAGTAAAGAATAGCTGGAAAAGGAGAAGAAAGATTGTGCAAAAATCACAGCACGATTAAAATGTTTAAAGACCCTATTAGACCTAGCTCGAAAGTTGCACCAAGTGTGCCAGAGAATGAGAATGGCGATGGCAAATATTGGGGTTGAAAAGACCCAATTTATTGTGCATGTAAAACTAGGCTTCTTTTTTGCCAATTGCCCACCTGAACGGTAAAGTATCATCTTTGTCATACACCACCTCAACCACATTGAAATCTTCACAAAGAATCCAAGTGGCAACTAGCAATGAATCTACAATCCATCACCAGAGAAGAGATATTTCAACAGCATCATTTGAGGCATAAACATTAATAATCCCAAAGGAATGATTATCAATGTTCAAGAGGATCCAAATGAGCTAGTGTGTCGGGTTAGACCCATGATCAACCACACAATCATGCCACCATGGGGACAAAAGGGTGATCGTACCCCCACGTCCAACATCATGATCAGAGGAAAATGTTTTGCTAGTTGGCCAAATAACTCGACAAGTAGAGGAAAGCAAAAATCCAACAACTTTAACTTCATAAAGGCACAATACATCAATACTAGCATGTTTCTGAAGAGTATCCCTAACAGAATACTTCCTAGAGAAGTCTATCAAACCTTGAACATTCCAAGAGAGAAAAATCATGTTAAGGACTCGATCTTGGCATCAAAGTCTGGCTCTTCCAAAGAGGAATAACGATTCTACAAGAATTCTAGTGGTATTGAACCTATTTGAATTGGAGGAGATGAATTCCTCTATTTTTCTTGAACATATTCTCCTTCAAGAGGTTGAGAAGGACTATGTGATCTCCTATGAGCTCCATACACGAGAGGAGATGCAATCGACTAACCTATCATCACATAAGCTAGTTGAGGTGTGGCGAAGGGCCTTGGTCGAGCTGGAATGCTATTAGTAGTAGCATGAACTTCTTTCCCCTTCGCAAAAGGGTTTGAAATATCCACTGATGGCCCAGGGGTTTTGGAAACCGCCCTTGTGTCGTTGGACTTGTTTTTCCGATTTGTAACCTCACAACAAATTTGAACTTCTCACAATGTGAATTAAATCTCATTCGAAGATTTATCTACACAAAATACACCTTTTTGGCCTCAAATTCCTCTATAAAACCCTACCTCGCTCGGGGTTTTTCTATAAAAATGACTTTAACTACATTCAACATGTAAGGAATATGTGAAACCTTGTAACTTCAATGAAGCAAAAGATAAATACATCCTTTTAACCTAATATATATATATTTGCATGATTAAATAGATTATTTCACATTTTATATTTTAAACATTTTTCATAGATAAAACGTTGTAAAATAATATGCATTGATAAATTTTATTATGGATGAATTTCATCTCAAAATTTGGAAGTATCATTTTAAAATTTAAATTTTATGTGAATGAATTAAATAAATAAACATACATTAATAAATATTAAATACTACAAATGATTTAATTTATTTAAAAATAAAGCTACATAAAACAATATTCTAAATAAATAAATGAACATGTTGGAATAATTTTTATTACAAATGAACTTCATCTTAAAAATAATAATGTACACTTACTTTCTCTTGCGACTACAACCTCTTCCCTATAGTTTTTTCATAATTTTCAATTCCAAAATAATATTTCTGAGAAAAGATTTCTTGCAATATTTTTGGAATGTTTCTTATAATTTTTTTAATGAAGAATGAAAGTATTTTTCTAGATAACATAATATTTTTATAATAGAACTGAAGAATAATAAATCGAAAAACAAAAAAGATCTTTAATATTTAGAAAAATAATTGAGATAGGATGAGACATGTAGAGTCACCATCATGTGTTGATTGGTAGGATTTTAGAAAGTTTAATTTTATAAAATAAATAATTTTGTTTTTATTATGGATGATGTCATCGTAATAGTTGATGTCATATTTTAGTTGATTTTTGTTAGTTCAATATTTTGATGATGTCATCTTTAGGAGACCTATATTTTATTTAAATTTCCCCTAATGAAATAAATCTCTATGAAAATAAATATTTAAAAACTATCATCTCATTTCCACATCGTTGTAGTTTATGATTTTCAAGATTTGATGGAGATGTGGAAGGTTGTGGTTTGTCATTTATGTTGTTCAATTGACCAAACACTTCCACAACCACTAGATCAAACAACTATCATAATCATAGTTTCTCAAATTGAACCGTTAAGGCAAGATCGCCTACAAAAAATGTTTATTACGTCTAATTTGGCTCTTGTCCCATGTTGAGAAATAAAATTTATAGATAACTAATCATGAAATATTAAATAGAATAAAGCAAATAATAATTATATAATGCACAAAGATAACACAACACATTATATACATGGGAAAAAACCCTTTTGGGTTAAAAAACATATAAAGCATCATTTATAATTGAAGAAATTTACAATGAATATATATAAATATAGACAAAATAAAAAATCTAGATAAATATTTAATATATTCTTCATTTTTCTTTTCTGCAATGCCTCACATGCATATTCAATGCATCAATATATCTCTCATCTGGTCTTGCCTCTAGCACATACCAATGTATATGTTTTGTATTCACAATGTAAGATATGCTTTATGATTACCTACATTTAAAACAATCTAAGGGGTGATCAAAACCTTTCACTATATAACATTTTGGTTATACATTTATTAATTAATTAATTATAATGATAAACTTTATAAATTATCCTTTATTTTATATTATATAGATAAACCTTATAAGTTAAGAGTCTTACAAATGTTATTTCAAACTACTTGTGTTAAATTCTCAAATAAATATTATGCTCTAACATATAATAATAAAATAGCACAACAAAGCTTAAAACCCAAATAGGATATGTAATAATGTAAAATCAATGCAACAAAAGAATGTAAAGAATTTCATATCTAAAATTAAAATACATATATCATGAAAATGCATAACATAAAAACCCTAATGTGGATAAGAAACCCTAAAAGAAAACTAGGTTATGTCGAACTGAATGCATTAACCAAAATGAAAAGGAAAATAATGTTTCCTTAATGTTAGTCTAGGCTAATCCAAGCAAATGCATACAAATAAACACAATTAACTTAGACTAAATAAATGATGGTTGAATAATAAATTATACAAGTGTAATTGTTATTTTAGGAAAGTAATGAAAGCTAGTTAGAACAAACTGAAGAATGATTGTCACTTGAAGACACTTATAGAATAGTATATGTTTTTAACCTAAAAGCATGATATCTCTATAAAATTAATGCTTCATATTCTACATTTATTTTATACTTTATCAAAGGACAAGTTCACGAGTTTGGAACAATTTTACATCATGGACTAGTACTTTACATTTGGAATCATCCTTTCATATAGTAGTGTTTTGGTCTTCTATCCTCCTAGGGAATATTTGTTTGCTCTACTCAAATCTAGGGATTATAATATTTTAAAATACCTTAAAAAATTAGTGATTCATCACAAGGAGACAAGTTCCCCTCGATCAACTTGTAAAAATTACCAAATCCAAATATGTTGCTATAATTGCTCCTTCAATGCTCTAGAATGAGATATAACATGTATATTCTAGATGGGTATTTGACGATTATAATAAATGCATTGAATGCTTCAAAAACTAGAAATAGCATTCACAAAATTCATGTTTGGTTAGCTCAAGACAAGAAGATACAAGGGGTTTGTTGCCTAATTTGGAATTTGGAAAGGAAAGGGACAAAACCATAACCATGAGGTCAACTTACAACAGAAATGTCTCAGGGTGAACATACAATCAACTCCAAGTGGCTAATGACCATGAATACAACAACATAGTGGATGTAACAAATGTGAAGATAAAGTAAATGTCTAGAAGTATATTCTAAGTATAAGGATGGCCTATAGCTAAGAGAATGAACCCAACTTCGTATAAGATTGTGCACAATTATTATATGTATGTGTGTGCACATACATGAATAACAAAAAATAGAAAAATAAAGCCTAACTTCACACAAGACTGCAAAATATATATATATATAACCTAAATAAATTGTAAATATATATAACATTACTCATTACAATCAATTTTAAAATCCATAAAAGTTCCGTGGTTCATTATTGTGATGGTGGTGTATGTTATATTGTAGACGTGAATTACTTAATTACAAGAAAGTTAGCAAAGAAACGCATTCATTTAATTAAATAATTTTTTTAATAATATATTGCTCCTATTGGTTAGAGAGTGTTTGATTAATCCAAGTCACGATCCAACATTGTTATAATTTTTTAATTCAATGCTGGCCTGTGCTTTATTGACCTCTTTGTAATTCTGATCGGACATACTGTTTGCTGACTGGCAACATTTTGTTGCTGCTGTTTTTTATGCTGTTAAGTAACAGCCTTGCTGCTGTTCGGAACTTTGTTGTTGCTGTTTTGCAACAGCTTTGATGCTGATCTTTCTGATGTAATTTCTTTTTGCTGCTTTTTCCAATAAAAAAACGTTATAATGTTTTTTTAAACAGGTACTTTATCCCATAATTCAACAAGCGTTGACATGTGAAGTCCATTTACTATTCAGCTCTATTATAAATTTATCTTCTTGCAAGGATTAATATTTCACGAGTATTTGATCTTCCATGTCAGTCCTACATTTTATACAATAGTTTGTAGATCATTTTCAGCCACTTTTCAAAGAGGTGCATATTTCTTAGGGCCCTCTAAACTATTGTTAATGAATATGAAGTGCCTTACCAAACTTCTTGGTTTGGTATTTTGACAATGACTCAAATTTCACACGTACATAGTCTCCAATCCCAATCATGTAGCTTATACAATAGGCAGTGGTTAATTCCCCATCTACAAAGAAACATAATAGAATATAGACAAAGAGGGCATCCTACATATTTGAATGCATGTAATATTATCAGCTCAAGCTTTGTCATGTAAAGACAACTGTACTTGTGAGTCAGACCAATCTGAAGCAAAAGTAATTTTTTTATTGAAAAAAAAAATTACAAGGATAACTGTACCAGTGAAACTTTATCAGGACCACTTAAGGCGTTACTGATTAACAATTTCTCAAACAGCTGAAACTAATGCATCAAATTCTCATGTTTTGGTTTGTGTTCATATCATTAAATTGATGTCATACTAGTACAACAAATACTGCCTTCACCAATTAGAGGCAGTCTTAAACGCCTTGAGAATGGATTTACAACATCCATGGTACACGTGTAAAATATGGCCTGGATGTCAAACATTGCCATTTGTCAAGAAAGTTTCAAGCATCATCCTTTGTCAAGAAAGTTGCATCAAAAAATCTCAAAAACTTATAAAATAATGAATTACATGATATTTGAAGATAAGCATAAAACCGATTGCAATAGAAACATTACCGATAAAATACATGCAAAATGGAAGCTTTTGTACAAGCATATTTTATTGGTTGCTAAACAAGTCATCCTTTATGTGAGAAATTAATCATTTGGAAAGCTTAAGAATGTGTCATACTCTATTAATCTTAACGTTGATCAATTTATGTACTACATATGCATTCTGGTCGGAAGTTTTTGATCAATTTGTTCCCTTCGCCTCCTATTTATATCAAAGATGAAAGTCATTCCTCCAACCTGCAATCAAATTTAACAAAAAAGGAGGTGAATATAAGTTATGATGAAGTTAGTGCCATTTCTCGTTACTAATTTGTTTAAAAAATTTGGGCACTGGTACTACAAAAACCAAGCTCCATATTTGCATAAATGATAATAGTTTCTATGAATGAAGATTCTAAGTTCTTTCAATTTTGGTCATTGACAGCTCAATCTCTTAAGACACAAGATTTCTCAATGCAAGGTATAGATTGTTCAAAGCAATAGGTAACTTGTAAATCTCCATTCCTTCAGAAAGAGTAGAGATATGAAAGATATTCAAAAGATTGGGATGACATTTTTTCTGTAATTAGTGTGAAAACAAAAGATCAATAAAATTTTCGAACACGGATCAATTCTAAGAACAGAGCTTTACCTAGATGGTGCAATGACCTAGCATGTACAGATAAAAGATTGCCCCACAAATTACCACATACAGGATGATCTATGAGCTACAACCAGATGACCAAGTGGTTGATCTATTGGCACATGTGGGAGTCATTTGAACTAAGGTGAAGTCATTTGTACCAATGCAATAGGCATGCACAACTTCCCATCAGCTATTGAATACCAAGTCTAGCACCAGATAGGTAGTATTTCACTTCAGAGCTCCAAGGATAACCATTAATTACCATTAACAAGCCATTAACATGAAGCATTAACAAGAAGCAAAGAAGATCTGCGCAAAGCTACCAATTTGTTTATCCGATAGAAGAAAAAATCCTGAAAAAATTGTGATGTTCGCAATTTTTAAAAAATCCTCAGGCTTGCCAATTTTTTCCCCGACTGTTTCAGGATTTTTTGCAGACTGTTGACTGGCAAAAAATCGTTGAAAATTGCAAATTTTTTTCACATTAAAATCATGAAAATATCGCCATAAATCGCGCTAACTCCTCCCGCTTTAAAAACACTAAATTTGGTGTGTTTTCTGCTATAACTCAGGGTCGCGATAAGTTAAGGGTGACGCCGTCTACTCTACAGTCTGCCCTACATATGCGCATGAACAGGTTCCTTTCTGCTTTGAACTTTAAGCTTGCAGTCTTGTCAATACACCCTAAAATAAAGTAAACCACAATAAAATAAAGCAAGGGATTCCTCATTAATCAAAATAAGTAATTCCAACCATTTTCACTAGTCGTGCCTGTGTAAGGTGACCTTATAAATAGTTATAGCATTTACCACCTCCATGCCAAGAAAACTTCAGAAGCTAACTTTGATGACTAAGTCAAAATTTTACATATGAAACCTGCAAAAAAGAATGAGCAGTCTACACCAAATCAGTCCAAATTGTAAATAACTTTATTGTCTCATTTTAAGTTCATTGTATGTTTAGATGTTAGGTGATAGGTTTGACTTTATTGCCCTCAAATAAAACATTGATCAATTTTTTCCCAGAGATTTTGAAGTCCTCATATGGCCCAAGTTTGTCCCAAGGTCCCCAAAAAAAAAACATTTGTGGTACCTATATGAAAATTAATGATCATACTACTTGTCTCTCTTTTTGTCATAGATTAATCATTATTTAAATGCCAAGTCTAGTTTTTTAGCGAACTCTTGCAAAATGTCCAAGGTTGTACTATTCCAAAATGAAAATTGATGAGGTTCCTCATTGATGATGACTGCAGCAATGAAATGAAAGTATGTAAATGTCTAATATTAAATAAATAACCTGCATAGCCTACAGGTACTTTACTTTACATAGAGAATATTAAAAATAATTTCACTTCATGTTCAAGACTTACAAAATAGCTCTTGACAGATTTCAATCCTGCACCCATTTTTATGCCAAGCATGCAGATTATGTCTGTAATTCAAAGACATTATTTTGCAAGCTTGAAATCAGAGACAGTGCATTACCCTGAATTCAGACTCCATTCTCTGATTGCAAGCTTCCACAGCTTTAAAGAGTATCTGCCTAAGATTTTAACCATTCTCTTGGACTGGTAATGCACTGTCTCTGATTTCAAGCTTGCACAACTTTAAAGAGTATCTGCCTAAGATTTTAACCCTTAGCCAATCCTCTATTTTATCACACTTTTTCGTCCTCCACTTTATTTCATTCATGTCACTGCATTCTCAAAGCTTTTGGTCACTTGTATCATTTATGAATCCTTCATACACTAGCCTTTTCCACTTTTTTCAGTTGCCATTTCTGCAAAGATTTTACATTACAACTGATTCCATAACTCACATATGCACTACTCTATTGTATGAGGTGCTCCAAACAATCTTTAGTTCAAAACCTAAGCAAGAAACAGATGCCTTTAAGCTCAACAAACATAAACTTGATAAACATGCAAGCTTTCTACAATTCATGGGTTAAAATCTCTATTTTATTTGCTCTCTATATCTCTATGCTATGGAAACGACCTTAAATTTCAAAAAAGAGTAGTATTTGTCTCTTTTTCTACTATTTTTTACATTTTTTTCAAATCTGATTTTTTCCCAAATTTTTCCAAATTTATTCAAAAAATCTTGAACTTCTACTTTGCTGATTTTTTCCCCAAACGATTTTTGCTGCTATGGACTTTATCCTATATTTATTGTTTGAAAATTTGGATTTGTTCAAGAGGTGCAAAAAAATTGGAAATCCAGAATTTTTCAAAAAATATGGGTAAAATTTCTATAGGAACTGAAAACTTGAAACCAAATCAGACAAATCTAGCCAGTATCCAGATCCAGACAGATTTGAACCAGATCTGACCAGATCTGGTAACAGAGCTTGCAAACAATTTTCAATTTCAGAATTTACAACTTAAGATTGAGGAGGAGATAGAGCAGAGAAATCGTTATGATCGTAAAGCTGGAAAACAGCTGTAGATGGAAAACTTCAAGTGGAAGTGTTTGATCTCTGACTTTCACTATGTGTACAGCTCTATCTCTAATTCAATGCATCATTAAATCAATAACGATAACTGTAGGAACCCGCTGTTTATCCTTAGATTAGAGACATTAAAGCCAGACTTAGAAGATGTGGACATTAGTCCGTGCCTAAAATCAAATCTTGAAAAATGAAAAATCAGAAGTGGATGCAAGGAGCCAAAGAAAAATCTTTGGCCTTTAAGAGGCTCTAAAACGAATCTCAAACCATTATTATCAGACAGCAACTAGTTGCGAGATATATATAAAGGGAGAAAGGCTAAACCTTCCACCCAAGGCAAAGTGTTAAAATTGATCTCATAGTATTTAAATTGCTTGAATTCTCCTACAACCAGAATCTTCTAAGACGACAGTTACAAGTGAATTGTATATAAGCAATAATTCAGGAATTATCTGTTTTGGACAGTTTGCATGGGCACAGTGTCATGTTCCCAACGGGCGGGCCCTAAGCCCGATTTTCATAATATAGCAGGAGAACAGTGTTTTTAAACACTCAAGTTTGAATTTAAACAATAAATAAATAATTTGAATTGTTTTGGCTGACCATTCGAGGGGAGGGGTATGAGGCATATATATTTACATAATTTGCATATTGAAGGAGCATCACAATTGGACACACGTCTTGTTGGTCGCACACCAACGAAAACCTCTGGATGATCCACCACTAAGTGAGACACAACCCTCAACCTAGTGATTGTGATTCCAATCTCACTTAGCCACATCCTAATTTTGTATATCCCTTTCATTCTAGATCACACAGCTAAGCAGACATTGCTAGGAGAGGGCAGTTGAGGTGTCAAACACGGCGAAGCCTAAGGCTTGCGCCACCCTGCACTTGAGCGAGATTGTTCTTCACCATTGGGGACATGCTCAGGAGTCTTGAGAAGGAATCGCTTTCCTTCAGGCGTCAATCATCTCAAGCGGAGGATAGAGTGCATGTTCGTAGCATCACCCGGGAATCCAGGGAAGTGACGGGAGAGCCAAAAAGGAAGGCACCACTGAAAGGGCACCTACTCATCACCTTTATCAAGCAAGCTGGGTGCTCAGACCCCTCGACTTTTGCAAGTTAGATCTTCCGTCATTGTTCGGGTCAATTGTGACAAACCAAATTGATTGCAGTTTGTCTATGGTTTGCAGTTTCATCATAACCTAGGAATTGACAGTACTACTGACAATGAGAGTTAATCAATATACTCCTTTGCACGTGACATATTGTTGTTATATCGGTTGCTGGACCGAACTAGCTTTGGCAAGTTCTGTGGAGTATTATTCTGTGACGGGTACCATTGCAATTGTATCCATTGGTGTTTGCGAACTGAGAATTCATATATTTTAATCTCTCTATTGGTTTCAAGTGTGCTTTATTATTGCCATATTCCTTTACAATCGACTTGCATCTAAGTATCGATTATTGTCATTGTCCCAATCAGTCTACGATTTGGCATTAATTCAGTAATTTTGAGCTTCGTTAATTCATATTCGTGAGCTAATTCACATACGGCAATTCCAGATCTGAAAGTATCCTCTGCAACTAAATGTTCCTTGTTTTTGCATCTACATTTATATCACTAGGAATAAAATCTGTACAGTAATATTTCCTAGCCATCTTTCTATGAACTGCCATTATCACTGTGGGATTGTTCATGTGTTTGAAATGAATCTGAATGCAGATTAAATCTATGTTTTTATTTTATGCTATTATGTGCAAACTGAATTAAGTATCTTACAGTGGTATCAGAGTCGCAATCCTGCCAACCTGTGGGTCCGATTGTGCAAATGCAGTTATATCACGGGCACGAGTGAGGTAGAGGAGGACGATGAAATTGCAATCTCCAAAATTGCTAGATGGTATGAAGGGTATCGAAAGCATAAGGATCTTCTTACATTCCAAGAATATTCAAGATTGACAGGAATGTCTATACCCATGGATGAGGAGATTATAAGAATCTTTGATGATTACTTCGATGAACTTGAGGCTATCAAGGTTACAGAGTCTTTTGACAGGTACTACATGAGAAATAGAAAGGAAGAAGAAAAGATTGAAGATATACAAGAGGAAACATCTTTTCCTCTTTTTGCAAATTTGAGGGGAATAACATAAGAACAACATGCTCCATTGTTGGAAATCATGCCTCCATCTGCTACTCAAGAAGAGGAAGAACAATCAAATCAGGAACCAAACAGTGATGAAGACATGCCTATGGAACATTTTCCTAAAGAAAAGCTGGGAGTGTGTGTTGACAATGCGCCAATGATTGTTGATGATGGCCAGGAGACACCCACCCACTTTTCAAGTATAGAAGGTATGGAAGGAATCAAACCTTATGATGATGACCAGCAATATTCGGAAAAGTGTGATAAGAGTTATGCCATTGTGAAAAGTGGTAAATCAGCTGTCATTGATCAGCCTATGGGTGAACAAGATTTCAGTTATGAGGGCATGCACAAGAGGTTGTTCATTGGACAAAGCTACATACAAGGCATGCCATTCCCTAGTGAGTTCAAGTCCTTGTTTCATGCACATGATCACTTTTCATAACTATCTATTGGAGTTGTATGAGAGACATTTTGTTGAAGAGCTAATCATAAAGACTAAGGGGTGGCCTAGTAAAAAGATCCTACAGTGTGACAATGTTTGGTTTGTCATGGGACTCGCATGCAAGGATGAACCAATGATGTTGAGAGCTAGTGAAGAGTATGCAACATCTAAAGAGGATGAAGTTGTCCTCACATGTTTTCAGCAGGTTGAGGATTCACTCCTTACATCATCCAATGAGGAGTACATGTATCTTCATAATGACCACAAGGCAGAAGGGCATGCTGTCACGGGATGTGTCAAATCGGTGATGACTGATCAGATTTATGATGGTGATGTTGAAGACAAATCAAAAATGTTGCATGGAGGTTTTCTATTCCATAAGTCCCACCACTTGGAAAGGCAATTCAAGGTGAATGATAGTCAGATCAGGGCAGCCCAAACTCACTTTGATGACATTCATAAGTTGATAGCAGACTTGTGTTGGAAGGCTCTAAGCGGACATGAGGGACTTGAAAGAGCTGTATCTCTTGATGATTTGTACAAACTCCAAGAGGCTTTGGTGGTGGTGAAGTCAAACTACCTACACTTACTTGCAGATAGGGATCATCTCCTCACACTGGATGAGGTTTATGTTGATGCCTTGAGACGGAAGGAAGATGAAGTGGAGAGCACTATGGATTCGTTGGTGAGCATGCAAAAGGCTCTTCGAGAAGCGGAAGAGCATGTGGATGAGCTTTGTTGGGAGTTGAGCGTGGCACACTCTTAAGCACACCCAGCAAAATTTCAAACTTCTACGACAACCACATCCAATGAAAAATTGGGCTACAAGAGGAAGGCAAAGAGTGGAGACATGGAGGAAGGTCTTGCGGGACTCTATGATGAAGACATTGTTTGCAGCCATGGGACTGAGTTTGTGACACATGATTTGCACTTGGAGACGTCTCTTGGAACAGCACTTGTTGATAACCATTTCCTCATGGAAGGAGAGATGATTGAGATGGAGAAAGACATCACACTAGAGCATGGTGTAAGGGTTGATCTTCTGAGGTATGACAGCAGACCTAGACCTTCACATTATCATGTTATGACAACCAAAGGGATCAGCTTTAAGGTTCATAGTTCTCATGAAGAAACTCATATTGGACAGATACTCGGAGAGTGTGAAGCAATGAGGAAGGAGAAGTTTGTGGTGATTGAAGGCACTATGGAAAGGTATGATAGCCGTTTTGATTTTCTGATTTGGAACAGTAGTCTGTGGGTTTTGCTTAGTCCTGAGTTGGCAGCCCCTACTCATGAGGATGGTAGTAAGAAGTCTTCTTCTATTGTTAGCACTCATTTGGGAGACATTCTATTGTTTGCTCTGAATTTACTTGAGAAATTAGAAGTGTCATTAGTTTAGGCTTAGTTGTAGTTGAAGTTACGAAATCAGAGAAAACCTCAGCTATGATGCAAAGAGTTTTATAACCTTGTGCTCTCAGCTGAGATAAAAAGATCAGAAATTAGTTTAGTATTTCTTTTTACGCATAATCAGCAAAAGAGGGAGTTTCCCCTCCTAATTTGAAGAGCAGTCTAACTGTGCATAGCTGTCCGTTTCCGATCCGCACTCCAGAGGTGCAAATTGAAAAAGCCAACAGTTGGCCAGCCAAACGACTATAAAATCATCACAATGATTTTGTGATGTATCTTCTCAAAACAATAAAGAAAATGTATGGGTATGTTCATCGATTATCAAGTAGACTTGTTTAATACTCTGCAAACATCAATTGTTTTTCCGAATATATGTGTCAAGCCCAACTTACTTGTGCATTATGAAAGATAGTCTTTTGTGATATCTTAACTAAGGTAATCACCCTTGGTTACAATTATTACAGTTTCGTGTGAACTTAAAGACTTTGTTGCCAACTAGATAAAGGCCACAGTCTACTACTGGTTCCACTTCCCCATCATCCTAACACACTTACAACAACTTAATATAAGAATCTTTTAGTTTAATCTAGTTTAGTGTGTTCTCACTGCCGTGTTTGAGTGTATGTAACAGCATTTGGAACTATTATATAACACATTGTCAAACACTTGTGTGGCAGATTATCTGCTTTAAAGGGTGCTTATCCTTGAGTTTCTCAAAGCAGCATATAGGCACAAAGTGAGCCAAAATAGAGGTGCACTATGCAACAAGTCTGGTTTGTGTTAGGATAAATATTTATTTTCTATGGGAATTGTTCAATAGAGCCAAAAGTAAAGGAGGTCCTACCCACCTCAACAATTGGTTCTCAGTTGCCCAACCTGATCATAAGTTTTGTGGTATTCTTCCCAAATTTGATACCCTTGGCACTTAGGAGACTACCCAAACTTAGGGATTTGGGACCTACAACTCAGATTACGAACACAACCAAAACTGGAATCTTCAAAAAAAAATCAACAAGAAGATACTGGAAACCTTCAACAACTTCAGTATAATGGCAATCCCTGTGTAGAATTTCTCTTAATGGCTAGAAGGGATTTTGTCCCCAAAACTATCTTATGAGAGGGTTTTAATCCTCAAGCAAAGAAAAAGGAACTCATGTTCATTCTTGGAAATTGAAATTGATATAATAAACAAGAAGACTTTATCTTGAAAACAATCCTCCTTATATAACTTTTTTATAGGAAAATAACATTATATTATATTTTTTTTATTTTAATTATCCTACAAAATTATTGTAGCATATTGAAGTGTCCTTTTTAACACTCACTTCTAGGACTTTGGGCCTAGCAACACTTTATAATTCACTTATAACAGCCTTTTTCAAATAATTAAATATAAGTAGTGTTTTTTAAATTATAACATAAAGTTACTTTTCGACAAGTAAATTTAATTATTAATTATTTCCCTTTTCACCACCCCATTAGCCTATGATAAAAAATGAGAAAAATAGGTTATGGGTCTTCATTAATTTTACACTACAGAAGGGGACATGATATTCATGTGTCAACAAGGCAGATTTGATTGTATGGTAGACGTTACCCTCTTTCCACTACAACCTTTCTTGGGCAATTTTTTGCCCAAATGGTTTTTCTTCTTAATGATATGTGTTTCACTTGCATGTTGGAAATAAGCAATTCCATTAATGAGCGGGAATTGATGGGAATTTAATCCTTATTATGGTAGATTGATAAACTGAGATATTGGAACACCTCAAGATTATGTGATCAAATTCAATTGTGTGTTATATGAATTGAATTTAGCAACATTGAACGAAGCATATGAAATATTGTGCAAGTCACAAATACAAAAAATAACCCACCAGCAAAAGGATTATAACAATTGTATTCACAAGGAAATAACATCTAATACAATAAACCTCTCTTGCAGAGAATCTCAATCTGCAGCCTACAACATACAATGTACCAAATAGCATCAGCATATTCCACCCGTACAAGCAATTACATATAGCCACCAAGATATTCGCAAGGAATTCCAACCATCTAACTACCACGTAGAATGCCAATAACCACATAACCAAAACTTGATAACATGACTTCTACATATGGGTAATCACCACATATAAGTTGCTGCTACAGCTCACACTTGGTCAAAAATTGTTGAACATCTATACTTGAACTATGTACATGTCTTCTCGCACTACACTCAAACATCATGCATGGCTTGTGGTAGCAAAGGAAAACATTTGATTGCTTCTAGCTGCTTACAACACCTCTGAGAATCCCCTAGAATATCTCCATGCTCCTAGCTATCACCACGTATACATCAACAATGCCACATGTGCACCCGCACTATCGTAAATTCTCCAATAACTTAGACAAATATGCAGTAATGAGTTCTCCAAATGACTCACAATTGTAACTATATTAACACTATACTTAGACAAGCCTCCATGCTAAACCGCAACATAGGAAACTCATTGCAACTTACCAAAACTCACCACAATTAATCTGCAAATGTTTACCAATCAGTGATAAAATACTATCAACGTGAACTAAAACAAGTTCATCTTTTCTAACAAGGAACCTCACCAAGAACTCCCTACAAGTGAATAGCACACCAAAGTTTCGTCATTCTCCCACTTGATATTTACCACAATGAGTTTATGATATCCTAAGACAAATTGTGGGGATGGTTAGTCATCCCTAAGATGACTAGGGACATTAATGGCGTCCCCCAACTGTCTCAAGGACCAACAATTGTCCCCTTGTAGTTGTACTAAATTTTTTTTAAAGGCCCAAAAAATGATATAAAATTATTTTATTGTTCTTTGGTGGGCCTCTACCATTCAGCCCTAAATGAGAGATTTCAGCCTGCAAAACAAAATTTCAAGCTCCTTTATGGTGTATGACAGTCACATGTTGTTAGGGTTGACTTTGCAAGATATGGAAGCAATTTTAGCCATTTCAATTGGCAAAATAGTAGGGTTTTTAAGATAAAATCAAGCAAAACAATACCTACGATTTCAAACTCCATTTATACCTCTCAAGGTGGTGTTTTAGTCCCAAGATGGTTTTCTATCACTAGAAACAACATTTTTTCTATCACAAAATTGCAAGTTTGCAATATATAGCAGTAGAGATTTCAGCCTTATTGAGATAGCCTCCTTTCCAATCTCAATACAAAGTCAAGAGCTTGTTGTTAGTGTCAACCACTACAATCTTGAGATAAGAGAGATAGGCTAATTGATTGTACAAGTTATTTGAAAGCTCAAGGGTAGCAACATATTTTCTATGTTTTTGTCACTTTGTAGTTGGAGCTTACAACCTTTGAGCAATTTATTGCAAATGTTATGTATTAAGGATCTATAATGTATATGACAAATGCCTTATCAATGTTATCATATGAATATTTGAAATTTCCCTATATTTTTAAAATTTCTCTTTTTTAAATAGTCATCCCCTTTGTTGTCCCTTGTCATCCCTTAAAATGGCCTTCAAAAATCCCATCCTCGAAACGTATCCCCCAATCCTCATCATGATGTCCCAGAAACTTGGTGGAACATAGGTTCTAGCATGGTATACAAGATTCCTAGCCAAACAAATGGGACTCCATCACCATCCAATACTAAAAATTCTTAAAACCAATATCGTTATAAAGTTTGTAACCACAAAGCTTTCTTGCAAGCATGTGTTGTTGCCATGTACTTTGCTTTACTATGGGAAACACAACTGTCTATTGCTGCTTAATCATCAAACTCACTACTCTTTCAGATCTGTAAACACAACCACTTGACCTTTGGTTATCTAGTTCTTCAATCTAATTAGAACCAACAAACTCCTATATGTTCAACACCTTGCTAACATGACTACAAACATGAAAACACAAATAGTAATCCAAAATTCATTTCAACTACTTGAACACTCTCTTAACATAAGTCCAATATTCTTTGGGAAGCTTGATATGAATCTACTTAGAACTCCCACTACTTGGGCAACATTTGGGTTTTCCTAACATGCTGATATGTGGTTGACAAAAGCTAAAAGAACTAAAGAAATACACTAATAGACTTGGAATTTTTGTATTTGTTGCATTTACAAATTTTTGGTAAGAGAAAATTTTCTTATCAAATCCCAAAGAGGTAAATAGTACAAAGAGCAGCACTAATAAGGCTTAAGATGTGTACATGCATTGCAATTTTATCAAATGATTGAAAATATTTTCATCTCAACCACCATACTATGCTTCTAAAAAACAAAGGCATTTCCCTTCTCTCTATCTGCCATCTCCAGGTGACTACCATTTATAATTTAATTGTTTATATCTTGATTACTATTATCAAATGTCAGTATAATTGATCTTTGCTTCCATTGATATCTATTTCAATTCTATAAAAAGTTATTTTTTTTAATTTGTAAGCATTTAATAGTTTGCATTCTTAAGACATGCATGTCCATTGTACTATATATATATATATATATAACCATTTCAAAGTACAATCTCCAACTCTTTTCTAAAATGGCACACCAGTAGTCCTCAGCCCTTGGTAAATTTGGTCTCTGATAATTATAATTCACTTACATTATCCGCTATTATAAAACTCACTGTTTCACCTAATCATTTACCAAATGTAATTTTGGAAATATATGGGACGTCCATAGGTTTAGCTGTATAATACCTTGAATTGCAATCTGTCCAGATAAAAACAGAGGCTTTATAGCTTTGTCATTGAATTTCTGTTTTCTGTCAGTGGTGGTGCATTTGGAGATGTAAAAGGCACTTTCCAAAAGATAAAAAGTAATACAAGCTCAATATGGCCAATATCATGACCTCCTCAATTAACTGAAGAATGCCATCAGAGAACCAAATAACATCATGCAAACATTCAACATGGTGGCATAAAGAGCTCAGATCAGCAAAACACACACATACAACTACACATGAAATTTGTATAGATAAGGCCAAAATTTTAGTTAAAGATCATTAAAAGAAAAGGAGACTAGGGGAAGCGATAGAAATTGGAAAACACCCAATAATTTGAACAGAGATGATGGGTTGGCACTAACCAATGCATGGAAGCCCATTATTCACTACATCACGAAGATAAATAGAGATAATTATGTCTTATGGATATTAATTAATGCGTGGAATATTATTAAATTATTTGCATTCGTTATACTCAAGTTAGTACTTATGGGGAATTCATGCCTTATGTTATACACGAAGTCACCTATATTAGGAGCTCCATCTGTAACTACTAATCTTTAATCTTCACCAGAATAATGGGAAACAAAGTATGGCCCAAAATGTTGATTCATCTTTTCTTCCAATGCAGTTTCTACCAAGGCTTCTCTATTAAACATTACGAATTGCAAAAGTGTGGAGTGCCTAATTTGGTTTCAAGTTAATGTATTAGTGTGCTATTTGAATGGTAAGTTAAAAAAAAATCCAAATTACACTATGAAACTAGCAACATTGTTGAATCATTGGCATCAAACTTGAGCATCTGACTAGCTTAATGACCTTGATCCTATCCGTAACTTGTTTATTAGCATCTTTATAGTTTTCAACTCAAATGGGATTTACTTCTCAATATCTTCCCACTAACATGGTCAATCAAAGCCACTTGTATTTCTCTTACATTATACTCAATTCTTGCACTCTTCAAATATAATGATTTTCTTAAGGTCATCAATCCCATTAGGTTATATATTAACCAGTATTTAGTCAATTAATACACTCATTTTCAGGTAAGAAGAAAAACCATGCAAGAAACAAATGGCATACAAAATAGATATGCACTTGGAATGCCGCTTCAATGCATTGATGAAATCAGGAATAAACAGATTTATTCCATCACTCACTTTGCACCTGATAACATGAAACAAACAAATCTAGGATGAAAAGGAATGGATATAAAGCTACTAATCATGATCCATGCATGTAAACCCTAAGGAGAATCACAGTTAATAATTGAAAGAAATAAAACAAATATTAATGCCCTTAAATTACCAACAAGCACATCAATAAGAATCATCTCAAGGGAATGCCTATTCTCAATACAAAAATGCTTGGGTTGTAGCTAAGAGATTATAAAGCATCTAGACTTGCAATCATAAAATTACTTTCCTTAGACTTGCAAGACTTCCCTGTAATGATAGCCAGAAAATGTACATAAGAAAAGATTGTGGCATGAAACATGTCAGTGCCAATTAAAGTATTATTATAGTTACTGGAATTTTTAAATATTTGGAAGTATCCTAAAAACAATAATTCTTCTATCATGAGGATGAGATGAAAAACCTCTATCAAGCAATTAGAACCCAATCTGATACACTGCCCACTCATAATGTCACGGCTATTTACAGCTATTGCACGCCTCCCGTGGTTCTCTAGATAAAATAATCCATCTTCCCTTAGCCTTATGGTTGCCTACAGACATCAGAAAGTTAAAATTGTAAGAGTTAGCATGTAGCGCAATTGTTTATAAATTGTTTGCAATAGAGTTCTGCATCCAAACCTAAAACTGCAGTTTTTGATATGCTTGATATGGTGAAATTTCAAATACAACTTTGTATACTGATTAAGCAAGAAAAATGGCATGCACATCAAAACATAAATTCCGCAATCTTCTTCATATTGACAAAAAGGAAGGCCTTACCCTTAATAGCAATATATACTGTTACTTCATGGTAACGTTGTGACAGTCATCAATAAGTTTAATTTAAAGCTTAAAGCCTCCAAACAAAATCTAGAACTTTTTAAGCAGTTGGTCTCTAAGATGAGATGAAATCATGCATCAATAACATTATTATCAATATTCCATGACTGTTCTGCTCTGTAAACATGTTCAATTTTCTATTTCCTTGATCTCACAATAAACCTTAATCCCATCAGTCAGATCAAATCAGCTCTGATTCAACATCAAAAAGTGGGTTGTCTATGGCCTTTTCCACACTACGTCAGCATTTTTTTTCAGGCAGCAATAGCAAGGGAGAACTCTGAGATCTCATGAGATTATCTGCAGAAATGTCTGCTTCAGTAAACAAAAATCTTGTCGTTAAGACAAACCTACTGGCCAAATAACAACCATACTGTTACAAAAATTGGAAATTTAGGTGGAAAATTATCTGAATAATTATGGTACTATGAAAATATCTCGTCCAGATGCAAAATTTAGATCTGCATGGCCATTTGGAAGTGTCCTTTGTATACTAAAAATAGTAAAGCAGAGATAAATCAAATCAAACCTGTGAAAACCCCTTAATCCACCAGACTCGGCCCCAATACAAACCTCTCAACATAAAATGTGGGAGCCAGAGCAGTCAAGAAAAGCTTGGCACAACTCAAAAGTTGAAAACTGAACCTAGAGCTTACATCTGGAAGAATCAAAATCTTCTGCAGTCATCAATTTGTTTGAGGAAAATGTACAAGAAATAGAGAAAACCTAAGAGCTGGCCCCTCCTGCCATATCTCAAGCCTTTGAATATAGATGGCATGACCCGAGTCCCAAGGCTCACCCAGGAAGTACCAATAGATATGCAATTGGAGGAACCTACTAGGATGAGCTGTGCATCACCAAAGAATATTCCAAGACAGAAAGAAGAAAGAGAGGGAGAAACCATATTAATGTCCATAAATTAAAAAAAACAGGCCAATGTGACTCAAAAAGTACAAGCAAAAGAGGACTTGCCAGAGGAAAACCGATAAAAAAAAATCCTACAAATGCAGATAAAACAAAGGAAAGAAGAAGCCAATGAGCTTTTTCCAATAGCCAACCTATCTAAAGCTGAATGGCAATGATTGCATTGAACATTAACAATGGTGGGTAGAGGCTTGGGGGCAAATAAGAAATAAGAATTGCAAATGAAACTTTGGCATACTAAATTTAAACTAATAAACATTAAAAGCATAGCAATGATTGAAGTGAACATTAGCAATTGGGTGGAGATTTGGGGTCAAGGGGCAGTGCCCTTTGTGGGGGATTTGGGGGCAGAGGCCCCAACAGAGTCAAGGGGCAACACCCCTTGCAAGGGTTTGGGGGCAAATTAAGACCTTCAAAACCTCACAAACCTTCATAGCGAATGTCATTTTCACAATTTTATTGTGTATCTTTTGCAACACCTATAAGTCTCAAGGACAGTTTGGAGACTCCTTGAAGTCTCTTGAACGTCCTGAGGACATCCTGGAGTCCTCAAACCAAGTGGAGTCTCGAAGATGTCCCAGAGACTTGGGCGGTGGTGGCGGGACATTTCCCCAAGTCCCCGCATTCCGGAGACGTCCCCGTCCTGAAAATGTGAGGTTTTTACATGATGCAGGATTATCCAAGGTGTAAGAGCAATCTTGCATCACCCAAAAAACTTGTTTATTTTGATTTTTGTTTTGGTTTGGTGAATAAATTTTCAGTGAGGGCTAAAAATAGAGAACGGCTAGAAATAGCAAGTTCTCTATTTTTAGTAACTTGGCATTTGAGCATGTATGGAACTGGAAATTTACCTGGAGCTTTGAAATTGTAAAAATAGCCTTTGGTTAAAATATTAACCAAAAATTATTTGCAGATAGTGAGATATTAAAGTTTCAAGGTTCAAAAATCCTATAAAAAAATATATTCAACTTGATGTTTGGACGCTTCAATGATCGATATGGGTGGTAAAAAATGGTTGATTCTCAACCCAAAACGAGTATGTTGTAGAGCACTCTGACCTCTTCAGTTCAAAAAAAAATGGGCTCAATCGTGTGCCCGGATCAAAAATTATGGCTCACAGAAGTTGACCTATTTTTGGGAGGGGAGTTCCAAATTCAAATTATGCTAGAAGGTGCCAAAAGTCATGGAAGGCCTCTATTTTGAGCATATTCCAAGAGCATCTTGGGAATTACACTTTCTGGGTGTGGGAGGATTGATTATTCCATCAGAGTTGAGAGGAAAAGCTAATTCAGGGCTTTGTGAAATCAGGGTGAAGCTGCAAGTTGAAGAGCTGGATTTTTCAGCATTGTTTGCAGGTGTTATCACCATGGATAGACTGGCATGTCTGACTTCCTAAATGTAATGCAGCCCATGTTGCTGTACCAAAAAGCATTAGCCTTTATTGAATGTAATTTTTAGATTTGCCGCTGTTATTTTGCAGAAAATAAAAAAAGTTACATATTTCTATATCCTACGCTCTTTTAAAGTTGATGTTTATGGTGTGTGGTTTTGTTTGAAGGGGAGTCCCTTTCATCATTACTTCAAAATACTTGGAAAGAGTTTTCTCAAAAGAAGAGAATTGAAGTAGAAAAAAGAAAAAATAGAACCAAACCCACAACAAATTATTAAGGAACAAATCATTGGCATGAAACAGAGAATTTTTTCTTTTAGAAGGAAGAAAGAATTGAACCAAAGGTACAACAAGCTACAAAGGTTGAAAGTAAAAACTCTTTAATTGAAAAAACTATTCTAGTGATTTATAATGAGCTCTCGCATCAGAAAAGAGTTTGATGCAATGAAGTCAATGAGAAATCAGTGTTGCATGTTGACAATGACAATTTAATAATTGAAGAAGATTTATAGTGGCTTCAAATAATGTCTAAGAAACTCTTTATAAGATTACTAACATTGAAAAGATGGAACTACTATCATATGACATTCATTTACAAAGTAATTGCGTTGATGTGCATGAAGGGTGTTGATTTTTGTTACACTAATCTTCATTCTAAAAATTTGGGTCAGAAAAATGTTGGTGTTGCTTCAAATATTCCAAGAATGTCCAGATTAGCAAAAGAAGGTAAACACTTTGATTGCAATTTGGATTATATCTGAAGAAATAAAGAGGATAGCAATAGCAAAAATTTATTGCAACAATTTCATACCATGTCATTACAAATGTTTTTGTCATCATGGGAAGCATTCTAACAGAGTTGGAAAGACGAAGAGTACAACTTGTAGAAAATGGAAAGGGGATCATTTCTCTCAAATCCAAGATTTCTCATGAATTATGCTGTGTGATCCTAGTGTTATAAACAAAGAACTTAAAAAAGAAGACACTGTGAGATACATAAAGGCTATAGTTTTCTATGGGGTCAATACCTTTGTTGTTGATAAATTTGCCATCCCATGTGCCTAGATAAGACAACAACTCAATTTAGCCATGGATGAGCATGAGTTATGTGATGAACTTTATTTTGTAAAAGCTAACATGGTTATAGTATGCAAGGGTTACATTCTCTTTGTGAGTTTCCACATAATCACAAATCCATGAAGCTAAAGTTTAAATATGTAGGAAAAGATGTGATCTCAAAAAGTATCTCTAAGGGATCCCTGACAGTAGTCACGCCTAAGAGGACTTCTTGCAAAGAACATGTTGCTTAGGTAGCAATTTGCTTGGTGATGGAAGGCATGCACACTTTTTCATTTTCTAGTAAGCAGCATAGTCATCATTTTGATATTCAAACCCTTTGAATTAGCATAGTGTGGTGTTCAATAATATGTTTCCAAGATTTCTACCATATAGAGGATTCCAACCTCTCATAGACTTGGAACTAGGCTTTAAGCCTTTCATGATCACTCCTTACCACCACTTGTAGTTGTTGAAGGAGTCTACTTCATTAGTGGTATATGAGAAGGAAATAGTGGGTATCATAAGGGTGTGCACTATCTATAGAGCAGTGGACTAAAAAACATTCAGATACCCCATTCCCAAGATTAATGAGTTCATGGATCAACACATTTCTCAAGGATTAATTTGAGATAAGGTTACCATTAGATCTATGTCCACAAGGAAGATAGGTAAAAGACAATTTTTAGATGCCATCTTGGACACCCTATGCTCTGGTCGTCCCATTTGGTTTCATTAATGTACAATCCAATTTTCAATTTGCAGTGAATCAAGTATCCAATGGTTAGTTGAGAAAAAAAACCAATAAATTTTAATGATATTTTGATGCATAGCAAAACAAGGAAAGATCATCTAAGGCACTTGGAAAGGATCCCTGGAATTCTAGATTAACAAGCTTCATTTGCAAAGGAATCAACATGTGAGATTTGATTCATAGATATTATATAGTTGGTTCTTGTCATTAGTGCTCAAGGTGTGTCATTAGTGCTCAAAGCGTGCAAGAGGATGCAACACAAGAAGCCTTTGATAAGCTTGAGAAGGTAATCTGTTCATGTCCTATACTTATTGTTCCAGATTTCTCACAAAAACTTGTTGTAGAATGTGATGCCTAAAGATAGGGATTTGGAGTTGTTATAATGCAAGAGGGCCACCCCAAAGCAATTGAGATCAAGAAGTTGAAAGACTCAAAAGGAATTTCTCTATGTATAGAGAGAAGATATTTGCCATCATGCATGTTTTGGCAAAATTCAGACATCTAGTTGGCGGTAGATATGTGATTGAGACAAATAACAATAGCTTGAAATTCTTCGTAGATCAACATGACTTGAATGATTAGCAAAAAAAATGTTTAAGGAACTTCAAGCTTATGATATAGATTATACAAAGGGAAAAAAGAATGTAGTTGATGTGTATTCTAGAATGCCCCTTCTTTGTCATATTTCTATCATTTATGGTGATTGGAAGGTTTCTATCACAATAGAATATGCCAAGAATACATTTGTTGCTAACATCTTCGATGGAAATGTCAGCAAATGATCTCATTTGGTATAAGGATAGAATATTTTTAGTACACAGTTCTAAGATAAAACTAAAGGTTTTGACAGCCTTGCACAATGTAACCATGATGGGACAATCTAGATCCTACAAGATTTGTAGGCAAATAAGAGAGAATTTCTTGAAGTGCTTTAATGAGGATGTTCTCAAGCATATTAAAGAGTACACTACTTTCCATCAAAATGAAGTAGAGTGTGTCTTCATGTAGGTTTGCTACAACCATTGCCTATTTTTTATCAAGATAGAGAAAATGTATCCATGGATTTCATCATATGCCTCCCCAAGGAAAATGGTAAGAATTGCATTTATGTGACTATGAATGCACACTTTTTTGCCATTTCTTCAAAATTCAAAATATATCATGTGGCTAATTTACTTTTCAGAAGGGTGTTTAGGCTAGGCTACATAGATTGCCTAAAATTATTTTCAATGATAGAGATAACAAATTTCTTAGTTGCTTTTGGCAAGAATTATTTCATTTGACAAGTGCAAAATGTTAGTTTGTATGATCAGAATTGCAATAAGCAGAGAACACAACACAATAGACAATTAACACAGCAGTTTACCCTAGGAAAACCCTCTTACTCGAGGGAGAAAAACCCAGGGCCGAATCACATATATATATACATCCTTCTTGAATGAATGATGAAGCTTCTTGAAAGAACTGATCTGCTGCTCTAAGAATATGAACTTATACTCTGCTTGAGAGATGCGAACTTCTGCTTATAGATGCGAATAGAAGAGAGAAAAGACTTGATGATCAAATGAGAGATCATCACCTTGCTTATATACAAAGATGGTTCACCTCTTCTCTAGGTCGGCCACTTAGAGAAATAAAAAATAAAAAATATAATTTGAAAGTCAAGGCCGACCTGACTTGGGAATCATTTATTAATTTAAATTGAGAGAAAAATATCTCCCGCCACTGTAAACATCAACACAAAACTCACTCCTAACACAAGTTATCACCCATAAACAATTAGAAAAGAAGAAATTGTGAATAAATGGGTTGAAAGATACTTGAGGGAATATGTTTCAAATAAAAAATCCACATGGGTTAAGTGGTTGCACTTGGAAGAATATTGCTACGACACCACCCAACATCTATTCCTTGGTATGTTTCCAATCATGGCATTGTGAGTTTATGATGCACTAACTTGCATTGATTTAGTGTTCACAAATAGTTGAGTACTACTCATATGGGTACCAAATGCCATCATCGTCACAAGGGTAGAAACATCAAGAAATAGTACCATCACAAAATATTTGATTCATTGGAGGAACCTACCTACAAAAGATGTCGCTTGGGAAGAATCAAGAATTTTGAACATATGAATTTGCATTGCTTGAGGACAAGCAATTTCGGGAAGGGTGGACTTGTACTATCTCATTTTTAATTAATTTAATTTTGCAAACAAAATGCTCATTCCCATATTTCCCATGGGCTAAGGAGAAATTACTATAGAAATAAGTTTAATCAAAATTGATTATTTGGACCCAAATTAATTAAAATTTCTCATTTTTGATAAAAAGGGCCAAGTAATTAATAAAATATTTTTATTTATTGATTATTTGCCTAAGAGGCATGAGAATTCGTGGAGATAGAATCATAGCAGCAAAAATCATTTGGGGAAAAAATTCCCATGGGCTAAGGAGAAATTACTATAGAAATAAGTTTAATCAAAATTGATTATTTGGACCCAAATTAATTAAAATTTCTCATTTTTGATAAAAGGGGCCAAGTAATTAATAAAATATTTTTATTTATTGATTATTTGCCTAAGAGGCATGAGAATTCGTGGAGATAGAATCATAGCAGCAAAAATCATTTGGGAAAAAAATTGGCAAACCAAAAGTATAAGATTTTTTGAAAAAATTGGGAAAATATCAAGAAAATTTTGAATTTAAAAAAAAAAGGTAAAAAGTCGTAGAAAAAGAGACAAAAACTATTATTTTTTGAAATTTAAGGGTGTTTCCATAGCATAAAGATATAGAGAGCAAATAAAATAGAGTTTAACCCATGAATTGTAGAATTTATGATTTTGTTGTTTATATTCATATTGTTGATTACATTGCATTGCACAAAGCATAAATCATAGTGCATAAATAATAACTAGATGGTTACAATTAATAAAATTTCAAGTACAATATAGTTTGTAAAAAGTCAACCTATAAACTAAGTACAAAGTTCCAAAAAATCAGGCGTAGCCAATGACTCTTGCTACTACAAATAGTGTTACACTAGAGGGCTATAGATTCTGATGATGAAGCTCTTGGTTTAGAGCCTCTCCTAAGTTGTTCAACCTCGTGACTATCCAAGTTGGCCTCTAGGGTCTCAAAATCCTTAGGCTCAAGAAAGTCATTAAAAAGACAGTTTTCCCTTGCTGAGTAAACATCATAAATTAAAAAACAGGAATCAATTGGTTCATATTTGTAATTTAACAGTACTTGCAATTTCTAGAACAATGTCAAAGAGAACTATTTGAAGTGTGAAAGGGAAATTACATGACAAAGAAAGCAATTGCAAAGCTCAACTTAATAGGTTTCGAATCAAATAGCTCAAGATAGAATAATAGAAAATAATTTTGAAACAAAATCTTAAATCTCAAAAGACCATAAATGATATTGAAATGTTCTCATTGATAACTATTTTAGCAGATTTGTAAGAGAGTAAAGGGAGCGTTAAATATTTTTCCATTAGATAATAAAGACCTAGAAGTACAAAAGAAGAGAGCAACTATTTGAGCCACAATTTTAGCTATTATTATTCAAGTAAATTTTCCTTGATTTTGCGTATAAGTTGATGATGGAGTTAAAATCATTGATGGATTGAGTTGAGAGTTTGAGAGATTATAGGTACAATTCAATGGAAAATCAAAGCACGAGGAACATTCCCTTCCAATGGGACATTTGTTGCTGAAATCTATAAGGATCATTAAAGAGAAAATATATGAGGCCTACTTCAGGAGGGATTAAGATAAGCCCACAAGCCTAAGGCATGACTTCTCTCAAGGCATGTATTAGTCTACCTAGTACCTATTTAACATGCATGGAATGCTACACTATATATGTCTGAAGAATTCATGTACTGCTATTGTACTCCTTGTAGGCCCTCTAAACCTTCATGTATATGACAATCCTAAATGGAATGTAGTTCCTGAACAAGTGCAGGGCATGCATTTAAGCACCGAGTTTCGCCAATTAACAAAGCATTAGTCTTGTAGAATAATTGTTTATGTGTCGTGATTTCAAATGTGAATGATTTTTTTATATATGCAAGTGGTTTACCCTATTCATGTGAAAATGAATGTGATCATGAGATTATATTTAAATATATATAGATATATATAAAAACGTTGAGAACAATCTAACCATAATCCTTGTCAGTGGATGCAGGATTGCCGACACCACGAGAGAAAGGGAAATATCATCAAGGAGAGGACGTGGTTAACAATGGATCAATTTTATCATCAAACCTAGAGTCGGTGCAAGACAATTATGTCGACATCATTACCTTGGCCATAAGCAATCTAATATAATTATTGATTAAGCAAGTCAATTTAAATATATATGTCAATAATCACCTTTTAAGGAGATTGTGAATGGTTAATAAATAATAAATTAAAATAATAGATATAATAATTAAATGCCACCGAATTTAATTTGAAAACCATTGTAAGGCTTAACATGGAAATTAAATGAATTTAAATTGGAAGTCGGTGTTTTTGGAGGCGGAAACTCCAATCAGCTCGCCACCCACGCATGATTAAACGCCCAAGAATGGGCAATCGAAAGGATTCTTGGCATTGGGGTTGAGTTGTCTAGTTTTGTTTGAGTTTTCCTTCGGAGCTAATAATTTTTCCTCTTTCATCTAGAGTCGAGTACCCTATCAATTTTTCTTCACCAATTGAGCTTAGAAGAACTTATTTTCCATTCATGCCTCTGTAACTTGACATCACTTTTATATTGTGAAAGTTTCTCATTCGTACGGGGCTAAAATTTATATTTCTGCACCCTCTCTTAAACCCCACATCACAGACGACATCATAATCGAGTGGTGTACAAGTAACAGATTCGAGTTGTGCAAATTTGGTGATTGTTTCTTCATTCAAATATTGGTTTGAGGAGTGATGGAATTCTTGAGAAGTCATCTCTTCCAATCTCTGAAGGTAGAGTCTAGCCATCTGCTCATTTGTCGAGTTCCTTGAAGGAGTATCGAGATCTTCTTCCTCGAGCTTTGATTTACTCATCCTCCAGGCATGTATTAGAACTGTTAATGCGTCTTGAATCTTATTTCGAATGATCTTATTTGAAATTTCCTTGTGGAATGATATAAATCAATGCATTGTTATTTGTGAGGTAATAATTCTTGTGGTCGAATTTTGTTATCTCTGTTAATGACAACATAAACCTTTATCTCATAATCTTGTAGAGACGCAACTTGCAAATCTTTTGCTCATGCAGTCAATGCCAATTTGGAAAGGTTGTTCCTTTCACTATTTAATTTCTTTGTTAACTCTTGGGTCTAAATCAAACCCCTATTCCTCTATCTTGATAAACTCGTAATGAGTTTTGGGACATTCTATCTCCAAATCGAGTCTTGAGGGATACATGTCTAATGAGTTTCAAACCCTCTTTGGTGATTAACACATAATTTATTTAAAACCTGTGGTTAAGATTTAATCCTGAATTAAGAGAAAAATTGGTAATCAACCAGAGACACCATCCTGATTTTGGGTTGAGTGGAACTATTTAAAAATTACCTAATGAATTCATCCTATTAATGATATCAAATTTCCACAATCCATATTGTATTGTTCCAAAGACTTCTGGATTTGATTGTGTGTAATTTTTTACATCAAAGTGAGTAAACGTTTCGGATCACACTTCGTGATCCATCATCAGGATGAGAATAGAGAGCAAAAGGAGAAAAATAGATAGTTGCAGACCTAGAACACCTTTAAAGGATCAGAAAAAGGGAAGAGAAGGCTGCACACAAACCAAGAAGACAAGACAATTTTAAAATGAGAGAAAAAGTTCAAGAGAAACCAATGGGAAAGGAAAACGAGAATAAAATAAGAGAACCAAAGAAAGGAAAATGATAGAGCACAAGAAGGAGAACACAATAGATTAAAATAAGGACAAGAAAGAGATAAAAAACAAAAAAGAGGAAGAAAAAATACAAGAAAAGTTAAAGAGAAGAATAAAATAAGGGAAGATTAAGGATTCAAAAGAATTTTTATGATTGAAAAAATAAAATGAAACCAAATAAGAATTAAAAGAATAAAATAGAGATGAATTAAATAAGAGAAAGAAATAAATAAAAGAATAAAATAGAGATGAACCAAGAAAGAGAGCAAGAATTAAATAAATGTAAGAATAGAAAGAAATGAATAGAAATGAAACAAATAAGAAAGAAAAAAGTAAAAGAAAGAAACAAATAAATGAGAGAACTAAAAGAATTAAATAAAAATGAAAACAAAAAAAGAAAGAAACAAGGAAATAAAAAAAGAGAATAAAACAAATAAGAGAGAAGAAATAAAGGAAGTAAAGAAAGAGAATAAAACAATTAAGAGAGAAGAAATAACAAAGAGGCGAGTAAAATAAAGAGGAGAAAAATAATTCAAAAGAAACTAAGTAAAAATAAAATAAAATAAAAATAAGAAAACAATTGAGAAAGAAGAATAAAATGAAAGAATGAAAAAAAGAGGAATCAACATGAGCAAATAAAAGAGAAAGAATTGAAAAGAATTGAAACAAATAAAAAGAGGAGATAAAAGAAAGAAATAAATAAATAAATGGAAGAAAAGAAAAGAAAGAAAAAGAAAAGAAACAAGAAGAAATAAATAAATAAATAAATCAAACAATGAAAACAAACTAAAAAAGAAGAAAAATAAGTAAAGAAAAGAAATGCAAAAAAAATAAAAAGATTATACATAAAAAATATATATACAAGAAAAGAAGAATTTAAAAAATATATATAAATATAAAGAAATTAAGAAAAATAATTCATAAATTTCAATATATATATATATAATAATTTATAAGAATAAGAGCATAAATATAGGAGAGAAAACATTGAATAAAAGAACCAAAAAGAGAGAAAATAAGAAAAAATAATAAAAATTAAATATATATAAATAATAAATAAAAATAAATATATGTTATATAAATATAAAGAAATTAAGAAAAAATAATACCTAAATTTGAATATATATAAAAGTATTTATATACATATAAAAGAATATATATATATAGGAGAGGAAACAAAGAATAAAAAACAAAGACGAGAACGAAATAAAATTAAGAAAAAAGAGAGAATGAAAGAGAGCGAAAACAAAGAAAGAGAGAAAAAGAAAAATAAAAAGGGGGAGCAAGACCCAAAAACAAACCAAGACATGAAGAAGACGACTGAGACAAGGTCAACCCCGAGCCACGGATACCAGAGCAACGAAAAAGCGGCCAAAACGGGAGAGAGGAAAAAAGGAGCGGAAGAGGGGGGAAGAACTACCTGGAGGAGGGAAGATGGCGAGACCTTAGGTTAGATAACAAAGATGCCAAGATTGGCTCAACTTCCACCCCTCATCTCGATTAAGGTTTGGGGGGTGATTGTTGATTTCAATGGCTTCTTTGAGCTTTCTTTTAAAGAAGTTGTCCTCTTTGAATAAGATTTGAGTATTTTCAAGACAAATGTGGTGGAAAAAATTACACACAATCAAATCCAAAAGTCTTTGGAACAAAACGAATTCATCCTATCTAAACAAACCGAATTTCTTCCCTGCAAAGAGATGTTGGTAAATGGAATTTCTTGCTCACCCGAGTTTTAAAGGGATTTATAAATAATTGTGAGTCTCGAAAACTGTTTATGCTAAATCAATCTCATTATATGTATAACCCTGAAATAAAGGAAATGACCAATAAACCAGTCATTGTAATTTAAACTTGAGACCAAAATATGAAGTTGAATGATATGGTCTAAAAGACCACTTAATTGAATATGTCATTCAATACATAAGTGCTCAATGAAAACAACCTTTGTTAGAGAAGGCAGTTAGCTTTTAAATAAGTGATAGATGTTGATGCCGAGACTCTCTCTCTCTCTCTCTGATAAAATTAGCAGATTAAAATTTTAAACGAAGAGAAAAGTTCAAGAACCTAGTCTCTCATTCTATGATTTCATAAGACATCAGCTTAACCATAAACTAAGAGAAAAGATTTTGAATCAAGTTATGGTAATATGAGCAACTTCTTCTCAACCATGTTCATCTCGTGACTTACCTTTGCTAAAGGACTAAGGGTATCTCCTTCAAGCAGACATCAAATCGTTTCGCTATCCTTGATTCTAAGCAGTTTGCCACCAAGAGGTGAAAAGATAAAGAGTCCAATCTCTCTTAAAGGGGTTTAAGAAAACAGCTTAATCTTAAAAATATGATTCCTAATCAAATTATTGTGATGTTAAATACTATGGTTAAGATATAACCCTGAACTAAGAGGAAATGACAAACAAAGTTGCTAATGCAAAATTAGACCTTGATCTAAGTATTATCATGTCAAGCAAGGGTGAGAGTGCTAACGGCACAGGAGTGCCAAAAATATCGACACAGGAGTGCCAGTAATATTGGCACAGGAGTGCCAGTAATATTAAAATCCTTGGCCAAGGTAAGATGCCAGTTAGGCATTGGTCAGCTATCATGAACTAGATATACTTCTAGTCAAAATGATCCTTCTAGTTAACTGCTACCTACAGAGGAGGGATCGACCAACAGTATAGGTCCATGACACTACGCTCAAAAAGGCATAATGATAATTTGATCCATGTTGATTATCCTCGTGAAGGGTCAGGTTCTTCAGTTGAAGAAACTCGGGGGGCCAATAGGTCTTGGTTGGGCGGAAAAGCCCTTGATGATGTTTCTCTTTCTCTCAATGATAAAGTTGTTCAAGCAAATCAGCATGATGGTGATGTCAAATTGTAATTCCAGGTACATGCATTTGTCAATTAAAGTTTACTTCCAATTGAGCAATGAATGTTATTCTTTTTTGTCAAATATCCGTTGTAAGAATCTACAATTGTACAGTTCAATAGTTAAATGTTCCATTCAGTTGACATGGAAAATTTTGGACATTAGTTACTGAATATTAAATTACTATTTTTGTTTAAAAGGAAACACCAGTTTGACAGTTATTTAGTTATTGACATTCTGTAAAACGGTTGGTGAAAACCGTAGTTGTTTCAATATAGTTGAAACTGAAAACTTAGAAGTTTGTTGGAAATTTAAATTGAATTAGTTGAAATCAATTTGGAAACCCTAGAATGAAAACAAGTTAGTTGTTCTTCGGCTGAAATTGGTAGTTGGTTTACATTTTTTAACTATAAATCAAGTAGAGTGTTACACTTTAAAGGAAATTTGTCCCAACCTAATTTTGATAATCTAAACAACCACCTTGTTATTATTATTGACAATTGAAATGTTAAAATTCCTTTGAATAGTTGGGATCACAAGAATTTAAAGAAAAGAAAATTCTTTAGGTTGATATCAAGCCAATAGAGTTTGGTTTTAGTTTAGTCTAGCTTTCTATATTTACTTTTGGCAAGTACTCTTATAAGGTTCAGATATGTTAATAAAATAAGATAGAAGCCTTACTTAGTATTTATGATATTGTCTACGATTTTCCACTAAATTGTGTCTTTGGATTTATATACATGGAAATCATTACTATGAGCCTAAGGCAAATGAAAGTAATGTGGAATATAGATAAAAAAGTTGCACATCTCTTAACCATTCCATGTTAATGTCCTTAACCTCGAACGTAGAAGCATGCCAAAGAACGTGTTTATTTTAATGTCCTTAACATTTATTAGAAATATGCGTCCATTCAAGGTTGCCTACCTATGATTTGCCTTAGCAACTTGATGAAATCTAGCAAATCTTTGATGGTGAACCATATCCTAGTGCCCAACACTTAGTTCTATGCTAAAAATCAATGAGAAAACCCAATTAAATAGCGATTTCACATAGTTAGGTTTTTGGGACAAGTTGGTTGGACAACTTTTTTGCAATTTTTACACGATTTTCTCACAATTTAAACCCTTAAAAATTGTTGAAAATCATGGCTGATTAAATTGGGATTTTTGGGGAAAAATCATTTAAACTGAAGATTTTTTAAAAATCAGGATTCTTGTGACTTTTTTGAGGATTTATACTTCTATGGATAGGACAATGTAACTCCCAAATCATTTGGCATCTTTATTTATGACATTATATGACAGGGTTATGATAGATTCTATAAATGCTCATAATTGGAGAGTTACAATTGGACATTAGTGGAGGAGTCAAAGAGATTTCATTTTAGAAGAGCATCTTGAACTAGGCACTAGGGCTATGACTGCAGTATACAACCTCTTAACCAATTCGCTTCCAAATAGTTTTGTGAAGGGTCTATGATATCACCCTTTGCATCCTCTAAAATTGTTGTGAAGGCCTCTTCTTTCCCAATAGATTTACATCTTAGGGAAGCCCATGGAATTGATGAACTACTATCCTAACTTGAAGTTCATTTGTGGCCACTTATGTAATTCAAACAAAGTATGACAAGCCTCTAGGGTTTTCTAATAAACGAACAAATTCTAATTTTCTATCCAACAACCAAAAGACACTCAAAATAAAATGGCAAGAGTCCTTCCTCGAAGTAGTTGGTTATCTTAATTATTTCAAATCAAGTCTAACAAATTCCTAGGGAATTGTTCATTCAATTCTTTCAAAGTAAACTTGTTGTGAAGGAGAGTATTTGAACTTACCCAAGAAACTTTTGAGAAAATTTAGTCATAAGTGCACAAATTGACCACAAGAGCTCCTAGTCTAGGGCACAATCTCTCATCAAATGCAAATTTGCAAGATGGGGAAATGAATGGCTTTGTTTGAGTTACATCAAAGCTCAATACAATGTGAACTTTGCATTAATGGTGCCTTCCATTAATATTTGATAGGCATTGCCTTCCTTTCGAAAATCAAATAGTTGTCTTCACAAGTAACCAATTTGAACTTCATCATTATTCAATGGTCCTGATCCATCATTGTCTCAGACCAACAATTATGGAAAATCTAAGGACAACTAAAGTGCACAACGCAACAATTTCCCAATCTGTATAACTTATCAAAGATAAACATGTGGTGTATTCTACTACACTTTGATAAGAAAATCAATAGCTATAGTGTATCAACAAACTTTGTAAAAAGTCTTAGTGACCATCTATCAATTTATAGAAGTGGTAAGATTGACACATCGAACCCTTTCTCAAAAGAATCCATGTTCCAATCTTGCTTTTGACAAGTTATTCCATCAGACCCACCATTAGTGATACCATCAAAAGTTGTGTGGCACCTTTCATTACACTTTGACAAATCAAGACCCAATTGACTATCCTACGAAGCAACTTGTTGACCCCCAAGAGCCAATCAAAACATACCACATATTTTCCATCTTCAATGCTCGATTATATTATTTTAAGCTTTGAGCATTGATCATAATAAATAATCCACATCCTTTGACTTTGAAATCAAAGGTTTCAATACACCTATGGATCATCAAAAGTGCACACCATATGATTTACCAATCTATAGATATAACTAGATTATAGCATGTGTCTTTAGGGAAAGCAACAAAGTGCGCAACATATGAATTACCGATTTATAGACATAACTAAATCATAACATATGTTTTTAGGAAAACTTCTTGATATGTTCTAGCTTTAGTTTCAATCTACAACTCAGATTTATTCCCCTTCAATATCGATGATTGCAATAGATCTAGAGATGTTTAAGCTCTTAGGGGTTTGATCCACCAATCTATAGAAATCAATTAAAAGATGCCACATTGCCTTGGGTTCTCCACTCAAAAAAGAAATCATCTCACTTTGCCAGAGGTACCTCCTTTGTGAAACTATTTCAATAGGCCCAATTAGAAACATACACATCAGCATGCCCTCACAAAGATGTTTGACCTAGATGTACTTTGTCGATGATGTGTGTCATTATACTAGATTGAAAGATGGGCATTTTACCAACCCAATCAATCTATAGTTCTATAGAAACTAGTAGCTAGTCAAGTGACAAAAGGAAACAAATAACTTAGGACAAAATGTAAATGCTTTAACATTTAAACATAATGACAAAGGCATGAAATAAAACAAGGTACTGAGCCAAACTGCCTCACATGCTACTTTTATTGCTCCTCAATATTCTGTTTCAATCAAGGAAAGAGCTACTATATGTTGCTTCTTGCTAGTCCATGTGACCACACCCGTGGCTATGGCTAAAAACATATTTTTGTCATCCACAAAACTTGCCCAATCTAAATCTGTAAATCCACATAGTGTAGGGTCTTTGCTCTTACTATAGAAAATGCCAAAGTCAAGTGTCCCTTTCACATATCTCAACACCCTCTTCACTACAGTCCAATGTTCTATCTTTGGTGTTTTCATGAATTTAGAAATAAAACAACATAGCTCAAATCAAGTCTACTGGCTTAAAGATATATCCGGCTCCCCACCAGATGCCTATTGGCTCTCATTAACTATCTTAGAGTTAGTTTTGGCTGATAGTTTCAACACTTTCTCCATAGGTGTAAATGAGATTTTGCAATTTGTCATTCTAAATTTGTCAAGCTAAATCCTGATATTTTGGAGTGAGAAAAAACTAGTGCCAACTATTTGCCAAACTTCTACACCTAAGCAATAATGTGAGAGGCCTAAATCAATCATGTCAAAAGCTTTACTCATACTAATTTGATCTATTCAATAGCATGTGCTTCACTACCTATAATGATGTAATCTACATATATGACCAATACAATGAGATCATTACCTATGCTTTTGATGCACAGATTGGAATCTGAAAGGCTATTGATATCCCTGTTCAACCAAATAATTGTCAATTTTATCTCTGTTCAACCAAATAATTGTCAATTTTGATGTACCATGCCCTGGGTGCTTGTTTCAAGCCATATAGAGCTTTCTTTAGTTGACATATAAGATGATCCATTCCTATAACCTGAAAACCTTGTGGTTAATACGTCTACACTTCTTCCTAAAATCTCCATTGAGGAAGGCACTCTTAACAATCATTTGATGAAATATCCAACGAAACTAAGTTTCCATGGCTAGGACTAATTAGATGGCACTTATCTTTGTTGTTGGAGCAAACATCTCCTCATAGTCAATGCCCTCTTTTTTTGAGAACCCTTTTGCAACCAATCAATCTTTGTATTTACTTAGTGCACCATCTTCCTTGTACTTGACCTTGTATACCAATTTGCAGCCAACAACAAGGTCAAAATCCTATTTTTCACAAGACTCTCATGTTCAATTGTCATGGTATTTTCCCATTCAGTTTTTTCTTTTGCCTCATCAAACACTTGTGGCTCATAAACTCTCTAAGTATTCATCATTATAGCAAAGTTGATTGTGTTCCTCTTACTCTTGCCTCTCGTTGGTCATCCCTAAATCATTTCACTTACCCTGAACATCTCTAATGGTGCTTTCCTACCACTTTGGTATCTTCTTAGAATCCTCTTCATCCAAACCAGTATTTGACACCATGACTTGGGCTTCTTGTGTCTGTTTCATCTAAATGCTGATTCAAGCTATCATCAATTGATTTTCTTATCAAGTTGTAAAGTACCAAGCTAATTTTTTTTTGTATTTTGACAAAAGTTGGATAAAATGTCCACAACATACCAAACTTGAAATATGGTCTTTCTTAGCAATACAATGTGAAATAGCAATGGATAATTTACACACTATCAACTCAGCATACTGTTATACATTATTGCTATATTGCTGAAAATAACTTGCATGCATATACAATGTAGAAATAAAATATTCTAACCTCAGAGGAGCAGATATGAGAATGTAGACTCCAAGAACTTGGAAGAAGTCTGGATATTGAAAATACACCAAGAATCAGCCTGTTAAAATCTGATCAAAACTTTGTAGTGTTGTGACTTCACAAACTTGGCTCATATAGGGCTGCGTCCCATTCATAAACTACAGAAGACCACATAAAATGGAGCAACTAGAGTGTTTGAGGATCCCACAACAATCTACCACATCAACAGCAACTCCCATCAATTCCCATGCACATTTTCACAATGTACAGCTTGGCCAAACAAATCATAAAGCCAAAATAAAACCAATCGCTGCCTTCTTATATGGTACAGCCAGCTTCTTAGGAAGTACAGTTGGGTTTATGGGCTCCAATAATCATCTCCAGAAAAGTATGGCTAGGTAAAAATTACTCAGCTAGTATATAGAAGGAAGGTATCATAAAAATATATTCTAGATATAATATTATGTCCAACACACAAATTCTTTACCAAAATCTCAATAGTATTTACAAGCAAATGAAACTTTTGATAATTTTCCCAATTTTCAATCAAACCTAAAACTTTTGACTAAATCTCTATAAATCTCAAATATTAAGCACACTTGTGAATCTTGTATAAATCCACAGCAAATTTACTATGAGGGGTTTTCGTCTCGAAACCAATCTTCACCATAGGGTTTCTATCCTAAGGTAGAATGTTGACCAATAGCTCAATCTCCACAGCTGGGGCTTTACAAATGAAAAATGTCAAGAATGACCTTTTTCACCTCCTTTTCCCATTTAATACACTTTTTTTGGAAACAATTAAAAAATGTTTCCCATAACTTTTATTTTCCATCCAAAAGTGACAATAATTTAACTTTATATTTTGGGCCCCATAAAAGTCACTTTTTAATTAAATTGTCCAACTTAATTAAAATAATTAATTAAATATAAGTCATCCAATTAATTATTCCCTTTTTACATCCCAAATAGCCTACAGGAATTAAAAAAGGCTAGGGATCACTACTAGTCACTTATGCCTATGAAGGGGGGCATTACAATCCGTGAGGTCCCAAATCTTATTTTTTGTAATACTCATGTTTGGTTGTCATAGCCTTTTCCCATTCAAGCTTTTTATTTGCCTCCTCAAACACCTATTGCTCATAAACTCTCTGAATATGCCTTTGGAATGTTTTAACTTTAAGAGAAAACATCCAAGAAAAGGGTGTCCTATGAAGAAAAAAAGGAATCAAGGGCAAAAGAAAGAAAGAATATTTGTTACACAAATGACCAGTTTCAGTCAGTGGGACTCAATGAGTAAAACCAGTCACTAAATAGGAAGTGCTAGGGTAGAGAGACCCTAGGTTATAAAACATAACATAGCACAAAGTACAAAAGAAAAGTAAACAAAACAAGTGAGGGTAAACCCAAAGTGGTTAACCCCATTCCATAAACATAGTACAAGTAGCCCAATGAGCAAAACTCTCTCGATGAAGCATGGAGTTTATGTGGATGAACGTAGGAGATCATGACAAGAGCCTACTTCTATCGCATGACCATGGTAAGGATCAAACCTAAAGAACCCATAGCATCATCATTTATCACTACAAAAGGGCCAATGCAAGATATAAGAATACCAGTTCTCAAAACTCTAGTGATGACTTTCAAAGGAGGCGAGAAGGCACATTTAAGGAAAACATAAATGGAGAAAGCCAATTAATGGAAATGTCAATAGATTGAAGGAAAAGTGTGGTCTTAGAATACAAACAATGTTGACGTTTAGTGGGGACCAACAAGGCAATACTCTCTAAAGAAAACATTACCAAATCCAATTTTTGTAGGTTCTAAGACCAAAGATATTGTTTAAGGAAAATATGAGAGCGTGTCAACCCTCCAACAAAGGGGGTTGTTGCTTATCTGATGAAAGATCAGCATTGATCTCACATTGTATATAAATGTATTCATAACATCAATTTAAAAATTGTTGGCGTTTCAATTAGCACCTCTAGAGTGCTTATTAGAAACGGACAGCTATGCACAGTGTGTAGTAACTGCTCTTCAAATTAGAAGGGGAAGCTCCCTCTTTTTGCTAATGTTTGCATAAAAAGTAAAGTAAACTAATGTTCCTATCCTTTTACTCAACGACAAGGCACAAGGGTGCATAAAGCACAATGCGTTGCAGCTAAGGTTTTCTCTAGTTTCTGCAAATCTTAACTACAACCAAGCTAACTTTTAATCTATCCTATTTCCTCAAGATAAACAAAGCAAGAGGGCATAGGAGCGGGAATAGGATGGTTGGATCACTTGGGTCGACCGTCTTTCAGAATGCATCTGAAGGCTCTAAACTTTCAAATCTGTGTTGGAATAAGGTCTTATGCAAGCAAACACTCGTATGGTAAGCTGAATCTCAAGATTACCAAGGAGGAACCCATGCCCGAGGTGTAGGCTAGGACACAACTTACTAGAAACAACAAAGAACGATGAACTTCATACCAGGATTCTCGAGGAGGTGACGACACCTGTCTGAGGTGTAGGTTGAAATCCAGATCATTAAACAACATCAAACAATAATCATTAATCTCCAAATTCCCAAGGAGGTGATGACACATGTCCAAGGGGCAGATTGAAACAATAGATTATGAGAACAGATGTTGGTAGACCTTGAAACTTTGGATCAAATTGCATATGCCTTTTCATTTATTTCTTCAAAACTCACAACGCTTTACAAAGATTTGGGATAGCAAAGGTACGAAATCATACACAATTGATTATCAAACCAAACAACTCTCATCCAAGAGTGAACAAATATTGACTTGCAAGCTTGATGGCACAATGGTGCAGCAATTTTGTGTAGTAATAAGAGTTAAAAAATAATGAGCAAAGGCTCTTATTTGTAGAAGCTCAAAGGAGTAGGCAACCCTAAAATCTCCTTGAGTTAACGAGTTCTTGCCAATCTGCAAGATTTATTCCTACGTCTAAAAGTAGGTAACCAAACAGTTAACTGAAACTAAACTAAAAGAGAACTCCAAATGCAAAAGTGTCTCCAAAATAGACATCCACAATTAGTGGAGATAAACATGCATGATCAATGGGGCAATTAGTTAACTTGGAAAGAGGCATCAAGTTAACTCATGCTTGTCATAAATGCTATTTTGGAGGGGTGGGACGTCCTAACTGGGTGTTTTACACCTCACCACCTCTAGTCAACAATTCCTCTAGCCATTCATTGACTTCTTCTGCCTTTGGGCAATTAATGCTTTGCAAAATGATGACGTGTCACCGCAACATTTCTTCACCATTCGCAATCTATTGTTCATATTTAATATTCTTTGCAATTGCATCATCCAACCTTGTTGACATGACTATAATCTTACTCAACTCGCAACCAGCAAGGTCATTGCAAAAATTGCCATAAATGAGATCCTGGAACTGTGTTTCCACCTCAGCCAGCTCGATGTATGCACCTCCTTTGTGCTGGTAAAGGAAAGGGATAGATGTTACCAACGTTCTCACAACCTTGATAACACCTGCCACAATTTGTTGGCACTCAATCAATTCCACAGAGTTGGTATCATAGGCTTTCACCTTGTATGCAAGCTATTATTTCCAAGAGAAAAGATGTTGCTTGTTCTCCTCTGTTGTAACTGAATCATACACCATCTGTAAGTCTAAGAGAGTGATCTCTTTCGCAGGCCTCTTCTCTGTTGTGTCTCGCTCTGAATATTTAATCTCTACGCGGAGCTCATGGGCTTTGTACCTTAACTGGTACACGTCTGCAAGTATACAACTGCCTCTGATGATGAATTCTTCCACTTGATTTCTCAAGTGTTTTCCATATAGAATTAGCTAGTGGTGATTTTTCTCCATGGGGAGGTCTAGAATCTCTTAAGGCAAGGCAGAGATGTTTGGTGTACCGTGCATGAAGCTAGATATATATAATCTCAGCTGTTGGCTTTCAACCTTTAGGGCTGCTTTGTCTATGTCGTCCTTTGCCATTCTTTCTTTGACACTTACTAATGCAACTTCAAGGAGATCTGGCTCCACCTGACAAGTGGTCTTATCAAGGTTGACCTTCAACAAGGTGAAGTCATCAACCTCTACCTCATTTGCATTCCTGTCTTCAGGTGGCGCAGTTGTCTCTATGACAATTTCATTGTCGACATTCTTTCCTACATGGACCTACTTCCTCAGCTTCTTTACCGGCATGTCTTGAGGTACATGGTCAAATTCTGTGAAGTCCAGTTGGTAGGATGGCCTCTCTCTCTTCCTTCATAGGAGACTCTCAAGCCAAATTGAATCTTGACTAGCCTTGCTGGAAGAAGGAATGTTAGGCCCTTAAATGCCTGACGAATGGGATTGTGTTGCAGTGTCGCGTGGTGGCGAATCCAAGTCAATGGGGACCGGTGATTGCTACGGTGGTGGCGAAGTGGGAGGCTCTGCTTCCATCTCTAGCACTGCATCAACTACAATTGCTTCCATTATTGGCTCTGTCTCGGCTGTAATTGTCTCAATTAATGTCTTTGTTTCAGCTATAGTTGCTTCTATCACTAGCTCAACTGTGTTTGTGGATGTCTCCGCATGTAACTCTTCCTAATTTGTATCAACCATCGATATTCTTCCCCTTGTGTGTCTAGACATTTTGGCTCCTCTAGGAGGGTTACTCCATTTCTTCTATCTAGGCTTAGCTCTCGACGTGGAAGGTAGTGAAGAATGAATCGGTGTCGTCTCTAGGCAAGGAATAACTACCTTCCTTGTCCTTTTTACTGTCCAAGTAGAGTTGACTGCTTCTGAAAACCCTACTTATTCTTTCCTCAATAGACATACTTTCCTTGGCATCCCAGTCCACAGCTCAAAGTGGTTACGCATCAACTTGATCTACGAAGAATGAGGGAAAAATGACTTCCCCATCATCATCGGATAAGCCTTCCACATTCTTTGACATGAAGTTAGTGATTTGTGGAAGTCTAAAACGGTTGTAGTTGCATCTTCTCACTTCAAACTCGTCTTCACAATTGACCCAATAGTCCTCCATGGAAGACTCGTGTGAAGAGTATTGCTTGACCCAATAGTCCTCCATGGAAGACTCGTGTGAAGAGTGTTGCTCAAGGCGTGTTGCATAGTGACCCCGAGGATCATACGACCGTCTCTCAATGAGATACTTGAGATTAAGTCTCACCATTTTGTGGCCTATGGCCTTGGCATGAACCATTGTCTTGCACCTGTAAAGTCCCATCTCAAAAGGAAAGTTTGCGGCCGTTTTGCGTTTGTTATGTAGATGAGAATATACCTCGGACAACTACCACAAGAATTCCATGAAAACCACCTTATATGATGGATAGCAAGGTAACATGGTGGGACGACCGAAGTACCCATACACGTGTATGTAGGTTAAAGTGGGGAACTAGATGAACCAATCCGCCCAATCTACCATTGCCTCTTTGGCTGTTGGTGATATTCGTATATGCAACTCATGATCGAGGTCTCTCACAGTGTGCATCAGGAAGATATTATTTACTCACTTGAAATATTTTTCTGCTTTTCTAAACTCGAGCTACGAGAAATACTTGTGAACCTTTTGCACACCCAAAGTTCCCACATTGTTCAACACTCTAAACTAGCCTTGGAAGGCAACCAGATATACGCGATATGAACACATGTGAAACCTATGAGCCTCTAAGAATCTAGTCATCTACTTGTGGAGGCGTATCACTAATCAAGACAAGCCAGTCATAAGGTTCTCTGCAGCTCACATTCTTGGCGATGATATAGTACATCCATGACTGAAAGTTGTTCGCCTCCTCTTGACTAGTGATGTGGTTGAGTAGCCTGATCATCACTGCATACTCATCCCTAAACTCTCCACGTCCTACATTCTTGGGCAAGTTGGCCTTTTGTCCTTAAAGACATTTTTCTGCCATCCTCTTCTGACACTTGTTTTATGACGCATCGAATGCCTTTTCCCATTCTCTTGTAGATATGACCACATTTGTTGTGCATGGTGGAATGGCAAAGCACCTTTCGATATCTCTCGGCTTGAGGCTGCATATCATTCGTCCATCCACTGATCGAATCTCTCGTGTGGTAGGGTCGTAATGCTTAATGGAAGCTATTACAAATTCCACACTCTGTGATGTGATGGGGATTGATGCTGCCTCAAGCAATTCGGATTGCTCGATGTTCTGTAATGTGCATTGGTCAATGCCTTCCACCTTTTCTAAGTCGACCTTTGGGTGTACTTGATGCAGTTCGATGTCTATCTTTTTAGGAAATCATGAACCAAGACCGCTTTGGTCTTGTATTCGACCTAGGAGAACTGCATTCTAAGAACCTTAAAGATTGACTGTGCACACGATGCTGTTCAGACAACTTTTCTAAAAACTCCTAAAAATAGACCCCACCGAGAAGTATTTTTTCTGAAAAAATCTGACACTTGGGTATTATAGGCACTTCAATGCTAAACAGACCCGGTTTGTTTGATTTTCAAAATTGTGACTTTTATGGAAAACCCTAAAAATAGGGGTAGCAAGGCTACTTTTTCTGGAAAAATCTAACATGTGGGTTTTGTTGAAAAAGTTGAGTTGATCATACCCAAAAGGTCAGATCTGTGAATAACCTCTGTTTATTTGGACATGTGAGAAGATATATGACAAGAATAGAGGAATAAGACAAGAAGAATTTTGGAAGTTATCAACTGCAACTTTGGATCTTAAAGAAAATTACGCCTGAAGATGCAACCTCTAATAAATTGTCCCTCTGTGCAACTGATCTCCAAAAATATGAAAAACAATGAAAAACCCTCTATCGGATCTTCAAAAAATGTTGAAGAAAAATGCTTGTTCTTAATCTTCAACCTGCAAAGACAAATGATGAATAATGATGCCTAGGCTTGATGAATGTCATTTGATGTTGAAGCAATCAAGTTTGGGCACCAACAAATGATTGACGAGTTCATCTACCTGATCTAGAGTTCAAAGCACTGATTTCCACCAATTTGGGGACGTTTTAGACATGAAAAGGCTTTCTAAATAGACAACTTCAATCAATTGAGTCTTACTTTGACTTTTGGCGTCCATTTGAAGAGTTGAACACTTTTTCATTATTTTTCTCTGATGAAATGTCTCCATTTGATCCCTGATTCCGGTTGCTCAACTAATCTTGAAGTGTTACTGACAGATCCACTACTGAGATGAAACAACTCTAATGAAGTGTGCTTGGGAGCTGCAAAGCTCAAAACCTAAATCTGATTCCTCAAATTCTTGGGCGCCTTTTCCCAAGATGGTGCATTTTTCACTAGACTTAGTCAATTTCTTGGGTGTTCTTTAATTTCTCCAGTTTGACCCTCAATGCTCTAATTTGAGATCACCAAAGAAAGATGCATTTTCCTTCAAACTTAATCAATTTTCCATGTTCTTCATCTCGCCTTTGCATCCAACGTTTTGCATTTTAATCCTCATTTGTGAATGATTGACAGGTCCTATGAACGTGCAACTGGATTGGTTGCAAAGCTGAGAAGATGTTGAGCAGATGCCTTGTAGAAAGCAGTCATTGAAAAGTTCATCAGGTGACCCAAAATGAAAGGTGCCCCTAGCTAGCAAGGGCGCTTTTGCCTTGGTTGATTGTAGTTCTTCAATGATACATGTCTTCATCATCTCCTGTCTCCGCTTCCGTTTGTCGGTGATCGATGAATCAAGTGATCTTGCTGGACGATGCGCTAGAAAGCTAGTAGAAACATGAAGGAGATGACTGCCTCGGTAAAACTTGATGACTACCTTTGACCTTTTAACTTCATAGGCGTCCCTGGCCAGCAAGGGCGCTTTTAGCTGTAGTTTCATCATTTTCCTTTGAAAACCTTCATCCCTTTGTGTTTAGCATTTGTCGTGTGGCGTGACTGATTTGAGCATTGTCGTCGACGACGCGAATGCGTGCATCTTAGCAAACACCTTCACCATGTTGCATGTACGGGTGTTGGAAAAATGACTAAGGCATTTGACTGCATAGCTGCCTCCTAGTAGCAAGGCGTGCATTTTCCAAACTTAGTCAATTTTCAGTATTTTTCACTTTTGAAAATCCCCTCCGTCACAGAGCATCTTTTTGAGCATTTTCGCCATGGGTTCTTCGTTGAAGCTTTTGAGGCTTAGATTTCACCACCTGGTACTGGCCATTCTGCCATTAATGGCTGCAGAGGTCCTAGCTTTCTTCCTGAAAAATGAAAATAGACCCACCAGAGTAAAACAAACTTTTTGGTGATTTTGACTTGACCAGTGTGATCATGAAGTCAATTTATCCTACCAAAATCATTTTCAACTAATTCTGGAAAAGTCCCTATTTTTAGGAGTTTTTCTAAAAACAGGGGTTTGAAACCCTAATTTTCAAATTTTCAGAAATTTGCATGTACCTTCCTCGACATAAACCCACAAAAAGCCTATGTTTTTTTTTTGACCTAAAACATACTTTTGACAACAATTTTACATGATTTAGATCATTTTAAGAAAAATGTCTTATTGAATCAAAAATTAATTTTGGGTACAACAAAAATAATGCAAGAAACATTAGTAAGCATTTTTTCATCAGTAAAAGTTACCTTTCATATACTATTTACAAAAAATGATACCTAAGGTACTTCAAAAAATGGGCTATAACTCACCTGCCGACGAGATACTTTATTAGCACGGCCTTCCTTGCCCAAATCAATATCCACAAGGTTCTCCTGTGTAACCCTTCCTATTGTTACCTGCATCATACAAATAAGTCCCCTAAGAGATATATTAAAGTCCAAATTTAATGGAAATAACAACAGAATGCAGTTTGAGATTCTGAAATCAGCCAATTCTTCAAAATTAGAAAGAAAAAAAAATTACATTTAGTTAAGGTGCTATATGCCAAAATTTATCAATTCTTTGAGTGCAATTGTATTGATAGGTTCCTAAAAATAACATAAATTAAAAAAATGCAGTAGAATTATAGTAAACTTTTAACAGATTACAAGATGCTGTAACTAAACAGATAGCTTGGATTCTAAGGTCCATAGTGTATAACTTCGGGTTTCTTTCCAGAAGTGAAAAAGTCTGAAATTACTGATTTGCATTGGGAAAAATTGAAGTATTATGAAGTTATCAAAGTGTGATATTTGAAGAAAGTACTAACATAGAGGCTTCTTAAATATTGGAATCCACAGCATCAGAGGTAAACTAGCTAGCAGGTGAAATTTGTAGGGAACAACTGATGAGAACCCAAAACACGGGACTTTTTAGGACCAAATAATGTAGCAATCCTAAAGAACATATACTCCAGCTGAACCTATGAACACTGACCACAAAACAGATTTGATGTCCAATAAATACAACCCAACTAATATGTGTAATTTGATTAACATGATCAAAGGGCTCTATTCAATAAATTACTACTTGTTTTGTCCGGATAAATCAGAGACTACTCAGATAACTGCACCAATAGACCCATAAACAGTTCTTATTTTCACTATTAGCATTCATCACAAACAGTAAATTAACTATTTAATGTTTGTCATGTGTGAGTGCATACTTACTATAAAGAGCACACGTGATTCGTTAACCTATGTTACAGGTTTGGCTTCAGGTGCAAGATTTTCCAATGCGAACCTTTCCCCCACCCTTGTCTCCCAGTTCAATGCAGCTAGGTTAGGCCATACCACGTGTGGGTGAGTGTATTACTCTTGATTTAGAGACAGCTGATAGTGATAATTGATAATCCAATGTCAAATGTCAAATCAATAATCATAATATTACTCTTCATCAAGAGCGTTAATGTCATCAATTATTTCATTTGAACCACAAGCAGCCCTAGCATCACTCTCTTTAGCTCCACCATGCAAGTCCTGAGTAGTACCCTCATGCCAGCAGTTTTTTTCAAATCTGTTCCTTTTTCTTAAATTGCCCCTAGGTTTGTCCCAGATATGCACAGGGCACATTCCTGGGCTCGTGCATTCAACCCAAGTAAATCTACCTAGGTTGGGCCCAGCCCAAGATCTGAACATGGACTGAACCAGTTAAGTTACAGCAAGGCAACTGAGCATACCCAATAACACATAAAAAAGACAATTTTTAAAAGTTAAAAAGAAAATAATAGTCTAAAAACCCTAAAGTGGGGCCCACAAACCCTATAAATAAACCCTAAACTTTTCCCATTTTACAGTGTCATTTTCAAAAAGGATGAGGAACAACACCAATTCCTCAAGGCATGTTCCTGATTCCCATCGATCATTGATGACTGATCCTTCATCTTCACATTTTCTACTTTAAATCATCATTCATGAAACTTGATTTTTCTTTTTTTAATGACATAAAGGTTAAGCAATGCTAAATTTTAATATTAAAAAAATTAAATGTGCTAATTTTTCTTAATCCATTGTACTATGCTATTTTTATTTGTAAACTTGCCATCAAATTGTAACTTCTGTGTACCCTCTGCTTCTATGTCTTACGCACGCCGAAGTAAGAAAACAGAGAATCCTTGTGTTTGTAGTAACTAGTAATTACTTTTTATTTTTTAGCTAAGGAAACAGAAAATCCTAGTGTTTTTAGTAACTAGTAATTATGTTTAATATTTTAGTTAACTAGTAATTATTTTTATCTTTTAGTTGGAATGGATTAATCAAAATTCAAATAATGTCCTAGGAATCTTAGATAACTCAAGTAACGAACAAATTTGTGTGTCATCTGCTTCTGCACCTTGGGCAAGCTAATTAAGAAAACCAAAGTCCTTGACAATTTTTTTATGCAGTGAACAGTATTTATTTTGTTTTTGCAACACTAGCATGAGTTACTTTAGCCTAACAGACAATGAGGAGTTTAATTTGTTAATGGACCTAGAAATTGATGAGAGGAAATGTGAGAGGGCAAAGAACAACCAAAGAGAGCAATCTAACTAGAAGTTCAGTTGGAAGTGTTGCGAATTTCAATTGCCCTTCCAAGTTGTTGTCAAGGTATGCAAAGGTTCCATTCAATAAGAGGACCTCTTTATAGCAATTGATAAGAAGAATAGATGGAAGTGAACAATTGATTGAAGGGGAAGTCACCTATGCAGAAGCAAAATTTTCCCCGTCAATACCGAGACAACATTACTAGAGTGAATACTCACCTGCTACACATCTTTAGTAAATGGACTGGAGAATGCCGTAAGGTCTCACTAAAGTAGAGGGATGACATAATCATATTGCATAATTGTGGCATTTCCATACCCTTTGTAACCCCAACACTAGCACCCTCTTCTAAAACAAGTGGCACTCAATATGTACAAGTTCCTTCTTCTATGTCAAGTGCATAGAACCTAAGAGGAAGTATAAGACCACAATCTCAACTCTAAACTGAATGGTAGATATGTTCAATGTATAGGCTGGAGATGAAGTTTATGAAACCCTTGGAAAATTCTTATTTTTCAAAGGCATTCTTCCATGTTGATCACTTTCCTTACGTTACAAAGGTCATGTCCAAGTTTGCACAAGTAATGCCTTCATATGTGTGACCATGGGAGACAATTAAACACTACTATCTTGGATAAGAACGGTTCCAAGATCAATGACTAATGGAAGAAATGAAGGCCAGATAAGTCTAACATGGCTGCAGCATTAACATGTATGGCTGAACAAACATTAGCCACAATCCACTCATTAATATCATCATCACACGTAAGGAGGGGCCTTGATTCCTAAGGGCAATTGGTTCTTTGAGGAACCACAAAGATGTGGACTTCCAATTTGAAATTCTCAGGGAATTCATTAAGGAGATTGGCCCCAACAATTTGATAGAAAATGTAACAAATGTAGTACATGGGTACAAGGCATTCAAGAATTTGGTTGAAGCTTCCTACAACCATATCTACTAGACCCCTTGTAGCATGCATGCTACAAACAATGCACTCAAGGACATCGGTTAATTTGCGCAAATCAAATAGGTTGTAGCCGATCCAAGAAATGTGCAAACATTTATCTACAATCACCACATGTCACATGCTTTATTTCAATTCTTCTCCAAGAAGGATTTCATCAAACCCATCAAAACAACATATGAATTCTACTCCTTTCTATCAAAGAGGATGATTGAGGTGAAAGAAGTGACAAAGACTAACACATTTTAGCTAAAGGTAAATCCAACCTCTCATATCCCTAGTTTTGGAATTTGGCAGTCCTAGCCTTAGGGAGATCCACCAAGCATTGATAGAATGCTTGGTCAAATGAAGGTCATTGTTCAACAAAGAGACCCCAACTTGCAATTTTATGATGAGCACATTAGCCTATCAATCAGCAACAATGGCAGAAGTTGAACACTCCCTTGCACATGGTCACATATGCATTAAGCCTAAAATGGCATGTGGAGAGGCTTGCCAGACTTCTCTCCATAGATGACAAGCAAGTGAAGAGAGGCTTCGTGAAGACATTCAACAAATGTATAGTACAAAGGATGACACATTGATTTGACATGAGTGGATTAGATTTGCTTTATCAATACCCGCTAAATCAAGTCTATTCCAATTGTGAAAACAACTCAAACACGCTTGATTTCGAGCCTTCAAGTGGTGGAGATGTAAGAAAAATTGCAAACCTTATGCTTGACCCAAGTAATATATTTAGTTATTTACTCAAACCCCCTTTTGGAGGGGAGGGATGGATTGTTAGCATGGACAATCTAGAAGATCTAAGCTTAGGAGCTACATGAGTTCAGAAAAGATGGACAGGGAGATTTCAGCACAAGAAAACCTAATGAGTTATAAACAATTATATGGGCCTCCATCACTGATGCAAATTGACCATTTGGCTCTTAGCATAGATTTGTAGTTCCTTTAACACTAAGAGTAACCAGTCAACATACAACTTCATCCACTCCATCTAGAGGAACAAGATTACCTCTAGAAGGGCAGAGAAGCTTGTCACTATACATAGTGCCTTGTATCTCATGGCTTGCAAGATGATTGAGTACAAGTGTTAGATTTTATGATCAGATTTAATGCACAGAAAATTAATTCAAATCAGACACAATAACACAGCAGATACCCTGGGAAAACCCTCCACTTGAGGGAGAAAAAACCAGCAACAATATATCACTTATATATTGAAATGTCAACACAAATGTCTCCTTTATAAAAGCCGATATGAAGGCCAATAAGAGACACTACAAACTGATGTAGATATAAAACACAACAATGTAGTTTGCTGATGAAAAGACTCAGCCTTATACAAATCCTCAAATTGCTCTTCTACAGAATTCGCTCTATGAATGTGACAACTTATGATGAATATAAAAAAAAATGAATGCTAAACAATGAAACATCAATGGATATATATACAATGTAGAGAGAGGGACATGACCCTTCACAAAACAAGTCAGCCACAAGAGATAAGCATGTCTCTTCAATAAATCATGCCCTTCTAGAAAATCGCGCCCAAGGAGCATGAGGTCGGCTTCATCACAACTCTTCATTAATTAACAAATAATTAATATCAACAAATGACGTGTCTCTTCACTTAACTCAAGTCGGCTAGGAGAATGAATATATATATAATTCAAATAGTCGTTAGGCTACATTTGAATTATCTCCATACGCGGATTTGGAAGAAGCAATTCGACGCTGCCAGAACATCAACACTCCCTCTCAGCTAAGGATGATACTTCCAGCTGCACAAGACATATCACCTCATCGTGATGTCTACCACAATGGCTACAACCATAAGTGGAAAAGAAAAAAATATCACCTCATCGTGATATCGGATATCACCTCAACATGATATCAGATATCACCTCAACATGATATCAACCATAACGGCTACAACCATGTATGGTGTGTACAAGTGTTCATCACTTACGTGATGTTGTCACCTCAACATGACTTTCACCATGGCTCTCCCAAAGGGTGAAACACAAGTACAAAAAGTCATCACGGACTCTCTCACGTGATGTTGTCATGGAGTCACACACATGACATCCACCATGGCTCTCCCAAGGGTGGGATCAAGGGATTTCACCTCGAACTTCTCTTATAGAGAATAACTCATTAATCAAAGGATTTCACCTCGAACTTCCCTCACAGAGAAGAACTCGTTATCAAGGGATTTCACCTCGAACTTCTCTCAATGAGAAGAACTCATTACAGAGGATCATTGATACTGAGACTCTTTCTCAGTTAAGGTTGGATTCTCCACAATACCAAGCTTATCTCGAAAGTACACAAACTTTATTCTAGAGAGCGGCTTAGTGAGAATGTTTGTCGTCTGCTCATCAGTGCTGCTATACCTCAACTGTATAGCTTTCCTCAATACCATATCTCTAATATAGTGGTATTTGATCTCAACATGCTTGGTTTTGTCATGGAACACAGGACTAACAGAAAGTTTCACACAACTCTAGTTATCACAATGAATGATAGTAGGCTCCATTGATTTCCAAACAATCCTGCAAGGAGCTTACGAAGCCACACTGGTTTCCGAGCTGCCATACAAGCTGCAATATACTCTGCCTCTGCAGTACTCAATGCCACAGATGACTGCTTCCTGCTGCACCAGGATATCATAGCAGATCCCAAACAGAAGCAACATCTAGAGGTGCTCTTTCGATCAGTAACACTTCCTGCCCTATCAAAATCAGTATAACCATGCAGCTCCAAGTCCGCATCTGAAGAATATCTCAACCCATATCCATTTGTACCACGCAAGTATCTCAGGATATGTTTAGCTGCAACAAGATGTATCCGTCTCGGTTCACACATGAACTGACTAAGTGCACTTACAGCATAACAAATATCTGGTCTAGTGTTAACTAGATACATCAAAGACCCAATCAACTGCATGTACATTGTAGGATCCACCAAGTCTGAACTAGCTACAGCTTCCTTCAATTTATGTGGGTTGGTCTCCATAGGTGTAGGCATGGATTTGCAATCCATCATACCAAACCTCTTGAGTATATCAATGGTGTACTTCCCTTGACTTAGAATCATCTCATTTGGTTTTTGCCAGACTTCTAAGCCAAGGAAGCAATGCATAAGCCCAAGGTCTTTCATCTCAAACTCAGAAGCCAACTCTTTCTTATATTTGATGATTAAGTGCTCTTCACCAGTAAGAATTAAATCATCAACATATAAAATCAAAATCAATGCTTCACCATCAATTACCTTAAAGTACAAATTAGAGTCAGCATCATTCTTCAAGAAGCCCAAACTTGACAGGTAATGATCAATTCTTTCGTACCATGCACGAGGAGCCTACTTGAGACCATACAAGGCCTTCTTCAGCCTGCAAACATGAGACTCCTTCCCATGTACCTTGAATCCATCAGGTTGCTCGATATAAACTTCTTCCTCAATCACACCATTCAAAAAAGTTGTCTTCACATCCATCTAATGAATCTTCCATCCTTTAGATGCAACAATGGCAATAATGGTTCTGACAGAAGAATAGCGAGCAACAGGAGCAAATGTTTCTTCATAATCAACTCCCTATTTCTGTCAAAACCCTCGAGCCATGAATCTTGCCTTGTACTTCTCAATGCTCCCATCAGTTGCATGCTTGATCTTGAAGAGCCATTTCAAAGATACCACAGATTTGCCTTCAGGTCTAGGAACAACGTCCCAAACATCATTCTTGAGAATTGATTGGTACTCCTCTGACATAGCTTCTCTCCAAACATGTTGACTAGACGCTTCCTCAATGCTGGAAGGCTCGGATTCAATAATCTTACTCATCAAGGCAACAAAACGGGAGAACTTATGCGGCCTTTTACTTTCTCTGAATATACCTCTAGGAGCAGTGAACCTTTCAACCTCTTGCATAGTTTGCCTAGCCCAAAGAGGTCTTTTTCTCCTAATCACTATATCGGTGGGCCCATCAGTAGGTTCCAAGGGCTCAACTGGATCAACATTTTCCTTTGGATCTGAAATCTCCCTCTGAATCTCAGGAGTATGGTCAACTTCCATATCCTGAGGAGACTCATCATTATCAATCTCCATATGAGTTCTCTTGGATCTTCTAAATGCAACATCTTCCTCAAATGTGACATCTCTATTGATCTCAATCAACTTCTGACCTAGAATGTATATCCTGTAGGCTTTTGATGTCTCACTGTAGCCCACAAATATCCCCTTCTTGCCATAAGGCTCCAACTTTGTTCTCTTTTCCTTTGGAACATGAACATAGGCAGGACATCCAAAGATCCTTAAATGACTAACCTCTGGCTTCTTTCCTGTAAAGGCTTCTTCCGGAGTCATATTCTCCAAGACTTTGTGAGCACTTCTATTCTGAACATATACTGCAGTCCTAGAAGCTTCTGCCCATAAGAAGGTTTGCAAATCCTAGTCATGGATCATGGCTGGAACATGAACATAGGCAGGACATCCAAAGATCCTTAAATGACTAACCTCTGGCTTCTTTCCTGTAAAGGCTTCTTCCGGAGTCATATTCTCCAAGACTTTGTGAGCACTTCTATTCTGAACATATACTGCAGTCCTAGAAGCTTCTGCCCATAAGAAGGTTTGCAAATCCTAGTCATGGATCATGGCTTTTGTTGCCTCCACGATCGTCTTGTTCTTTCTCTCTAGAACACCATTCTGTTGAGGATTATAGGGGACACAGAACTCCCTCTTAATCCCAGGATCAACACAAAAATTCTAAAAGTTGCCAAAGGTGTATTCTCCTGCATTATTAGATCTGAGGATTCTTTGATTCTTTTACCGGAAAGATTCTCTACCAGAGCTTTGAACTCCTTGAACCTTTCTAACACTGCACTTTAGTTTTCAAAAATAAATCCAAGTTCCTTCTAGAGTGGTCATCAATAAAAGGAACATAATACAAGAAACCACTTGAAGAAGGAACAGACATAGGTCCACATAAATTAGAATGAATAAGGTCTAAAATACACTTAGATCTACTTTCTCTACTATGGAATGGAGCTTTTGAATTCTTACCCATAGCACATCCTTTGCAAGTTCCTTCATGCTCCTGATTGAACTT
>VDFB02296398.1:0-88311 GCA_007258455.2 Sequoia sempervirens | reverse complement strand
TTAAAACAATACTAATGATCTATAATGAAAGTAAATTATGAAAAAAAAAATTAAAAAAAAAAGAATATGTAGAGATTTGTTTTCTTAAAAAAAAATAAAAATTTAAAGTACTGATATTATCTCTTTGATTCATTAAAAAATAATATAACTTAGATTTGATTTCTGGATTTTTTTTTTTTTATTGATATTAATTATTTTTTCTATAGTTAAATCTTTCTCAATAGTCTTGCATCATTCTAACACATTCTAAACCGTTGATAACAAAAGTTAGCCGATTGGATACATAGGAAAGGCATAATAAACCAGTGTATGTCTAAGATAAAAGACAGAAATGCAAAATATGCACTTTTTACCCTTACAAATATCAAATAGTTCAATGTATAGAAACATTATCTACACGTCATTAGCAGGTCTATGACTTTATTTCTTTATATTTAAATAGGGCATCTCGTTAAGGAGCGGGTGTCCCTCAGATACATTGAAAAAATGAAGGATAATAAATCTCTTTATTGAATAGGAATGAATGATAATACAACCTGGGGGACCTTACATAATGAATAATAAATATCCGGTACATTTCCATTCAGTTGCTGCTGGAATTTTCGCCAACAGACCCACATGATTGATAGTAAATTTCAATTGCTCTACAATATAGAGCACTAATGAATCGAAAGGCCACAAAAGCATTAGTAAAGATTGGTGAATGGACCACCTCGCCACAATATGATAACTTTGTGGGGAGATAAATTTTGCAGTAACACATGGTCACTGTAAAAAGATGTAACAACTACTTAAATCATTTTTTCAAATTTGTCAAGTCTCTGTACTCTTTTCATGGCTCTTATAACCAAGATTGTGAATACTCCTGCATGCATAAACGATCCAGTATTATTTGGGTTTAGAGAAAACAAGTGCAAACATCTATGAAGAAAGGCACTCTGATTATGACCTTTTACTAAAAAAACATCATGTCACTTTCTTTTTATCAAATAAAATTCTTAAAACTTCGATTCCATTTTCAGGTGTAGCAGTGCTCACTGCCAAGTGAAGAAGCAGCTAGCTGATACTATAGTTACACACACACAGAGTGGATGGGAGATGGATAGAATTCCACAAATATGTATGTAAACAGGATAAGCTAAGAAACTACATATCAAGCAAGAGACAGAACTGTTCATAAACTGAACGTAACTCCTTTGTATCCCAGATATAAAACTGATAACAAGGGGGATTAGATAGCTCAATTTAGATATTACTCAAGAAAATAAATATTGTAATGGGTTTTCCTTCTGTTCTATCTGATCTAAACTTTGATGAGAATTCCTAACTTGTTCTGCTCTTCCACGCAACAATGTGTCAAATGTGTGCTTAATTTCCTTACTATATGATGCACAGAGTCTGTTTTTCTGTGTTGTGTTTCTGTTATATTTATGGATGTTTGGGAATAGCCAGCAACCTTAGAATGATGAATATAAAGCATCAACAGTACTAATCGTCAAACGACAAAATATATCTACTTGACTTGCCAGATTATTGCTTCCAACAAAATGCAATTCAACAAATTTAATCTTCGGATTGTTTCAACATATCATCAGTCTGCTCCTCCAAATAAAAGCAATATAAGTTTCACCGTAGTATTTACGATGGAATAGTTAGTCTGACAATTTTAGAAAGTAACTTTTATGATTTTACACATAATATAACAAAAATGTTGATGGTATTTACAGATAATAGAAGATCAGCGATTCAGAAAGTAAAAATAATGAGTTCTGCTGTCCTATATTTGGCCATGGACGTTAAAAAAAAAAATTTCTTCTTTTCTATTCTTTGCAAATGATTGGTGGTATGTTATGGCGTGCTTATGAGTAAATCAAGCATAATATTTGCTATGAAAGGGAAATGGGTTGCGGTACGGGGTAAGGCAATTAATGCATCCCCCGTGCATAGCATCAATGGCTAACAATTAAAATTTTTCTTTCATTCATTCATGCATCCTCTGTGCATAGTATCAACGGCTAACAATTAAAATCTTTCATTCATGCATCCCCTGTGCATAGCATCAATGGCTAACAATTACGCATGAGTAAAAGCAATAATCAACATTAGACTTTAAATCCAACGCGTGGTGCATGCACAAGCTAATTTTTTTTGTCTCCAACACAGTAAAGGCCTATGTGAAGTCATTGACAAATAATCAAAATGCAATCCATCTTTGTTCTTTTTGATGCACATCACTAGAACCGATAAATCATTTAACCAGTTTATGACATATAATCAGTTACTCCAAGGAAAAAAAATATGACAAAAGTAAAACATACCAGCGCCGATATATGAAACAGTGGCAAGATTTCCCATGCCCTGCGCTGTTAGTGCAACTCCAGTATTCAATAGTGTTCCCCCCAAAACTGTGTATATAGTTGCCATTTGCATTACCGACGCCCTTCTGGCAGCCCTTTCAGCCTAAAATGTTAAAAAAAGATATGCATTAATTCTGTCACTATACCCTGCAGGGATACCTTACAAAACTTCATTACTCGAGGGAAGATACTTTTATTGACATACCTCAAACACCCGTACCCGCAATTTTAGATCTCCTGCCTCAAGTTGTTTGATGAATTCATCAATATGTTGTATTCTATATGGCATGGCAACTGTGGTATCTCGAACCTGAATCAACAAAATTCAAAATATAATTTCAGAAGTCCCATTTAAAAATGGTTTATAGTGATGCTGCCGCACAAAACATAAAGCACGTAACTGACAGAACTTATCGGACAAAAGTAAACTTCGGAGTTTATTAAGAGGCTTCTTTCGTGTAACAGTAAGATAATTTTAACTGATTCACCAAGAAAAGTAAATATGGATTTCATGAGAAGGATGATGTTGAGAATAATTTGTTTTATAGTAAATAGCATGGACAATAATTCTTTTTTAATCCATTGTGATTTAAATTGCCTTTTTTTCAATTGTGGTGAGGTGTAATGTCCCCATTCTTGGGCACGCATCAGAGTTAGTGGATTTAGCCCATCACTGGGTCCTTGTAGGCTAATTCTGGTGATTAGAGGACCCTGTTGTGGAGTTATTTGGCTCTCGAGAGGACAATTGTTTATGTTTTCCTCTCCAGATCCTTCATATGTTATGAGGCAATTGATATTTAGGGTATTCTGGTATTATTTGCATATACTTACTATTTATAGGAAGTCAGTTGGATATTAAAGACCCACCTTACTATTTTTAGTAAGGCATCCAAATTGATAGTGGAAGCAATGGGCTAGCTAGCAAGGAAGTCAAAATCATTAAATAATGGTTATTAATGGAGTTATGACATTTAATTATTATTAAAATGTTACTTTAATAATAATTAATTATTTAAAGAGAATATTATATTGACTACATGTGACTTTATAATTAAAGGGCATTTAATATCATAAAGTCAAATTATAAAGTGAGAGCATTTAATGACTTTATTTGACTTTATTATAAAAGGACATTTATTGATTATAAAGTCAAGATATTTTAAAGGGTATTTAAATGGATTTGGGCGCCCACTTAAGGAGTTATAAAGGTGAATTAAGAAGAAATTAGTTTTAATGATATTTTAAATGCTAAAAAGCGTCAAGAGAAATCAACCCCTTTTGAAGATGAGTACAAAAGGCACCAAAAGAAATGAAAAAAAAGTTATCATTTGATCATTTTATACTTGTGCTTTTGGAGTGCTCTTCTCTTGGAGAAGGAAACCTAGGGTTTTTGCACTTCGTTGACTTTGGCGAACGAAAAATCTTCATTATTCCAGCAATTTGAGGTTGTGAAATAACTTCTGAAGGTTGTTTTCATCGATGGTTGCAAGTAGTAGTCATATCGGAGCTTAATGGTGAAGAATTTGTGCAGTTTTGTGAAGGGTTTGTTGGTGAAATGAAGCTAAAGTATTAAGACATTCATTGCGGATAGAGATTATCGAAATAATCTTTTGCTGGGCAGATTTAAGACACTTATCAACCGTACCATTCAAGTACAGCCAGGCGTACCCCTTCACCAACAAGGCGTTTTAAGTTTTGGCTGGAGCGATTTCCTTCTTGGCTCTAATTCATCTTCAATGAGGGCAGCTAGTCTAAGGGATGAAGTTTGAAGTCTTTACAAGGTGGAAAAATTATAGTTTGGTAAAGAAGTTTAGAAGATTCATAAGGGTTACAAAGATTCATTATTGCAAATCAAAATATTAAGGGGTTCTATCATTGAGGATTTTATTTGTTGGCTGTGTCAACATCTCTCTTGGCACGTGGAGCTTTTGTATTGCAGATTTAAGAGCTTATTCCAAGAGTTCTTAAAAGGGTTTGAGGAGATCATCATTGAAAATCAGAAGATTATCATTTGCTGTCTACGTTTAATGCTGCTGTTCATTGCTGGGTCATATTTTTTGCATTTTCTAGGTTGCACCATACTCCTAGAGCCAGGTCATTCCATCTACAAGGAGAGGTGTTTGAATTCTAGAGAGAAACGCCTAAGTTTGGTTGTTGTTGAGTTCATCTTGTGGGGCGCCCATGTCTTTGGTATCATCCCCTGGCAATTATAAGGTGGAGAAACCCTTCTTGGCAGTTAGGCATTAGAATTTGGGAGGTTGCAGTTAGCTGGTACAGATTTTTAGACTAGCAGATTTAATACATTAGATTCCGGGTATGATATTATTGTTATGCAAGTGTTGATCAGATTTGGTTAAGTTTTGTATTGCAAGCTTTGAATTGTAAATCTGATTTGAAAAAGAACATAAATAAAGAGTTTTGTTATAGCAGTTGACTTCAATATAGTAGTTTGTCAATATTCTTTATCTTGCACTTGTGTTTCCTTTGGCATTACTTGGCAAACTATATCTTTGAACTATTTGAGAACCATCTAAAGAGCATAAACCTAGGAAACAAATAATTAACCAAGGCAGAAAATTTGTAATTGCAAGTGTCCACTTGGGGTGGTACATGACAGTGGTATCAGAGCATTGATCCTACCAACCTGTGGTATTAGCATTTGCATATTAGATTTGGGATGTTGGTTGATATGTCTTCTACATTTGGAACTATGGATGCAACTATGTTTCATCCATATATTTGTACCAGATTTAATGAATATCAATCTCTTCCTAAGAAAAATGAGATGTTCTCACCTTCAATTAGTTCTTGGGTGGACCTGAAGAAGAAGATGAAGAAATTGTGAGAAGAGGAAAAGTTGTGAGAAGGAAAGAAGAAAAGAAGGAAGAGATGAAAGATGAATTGCTACAAGGTGATTTGTAGCTTACAAATGTTCTAGAAAGGCTTGAACAACAACGTTGCATTGGTCAAGAAGTAGAAACAAACAATGAGGAAAGCAACGCAGGTTCATTTCAACAAAGTGACGAGTTGGAGAGTGAAGATCCAAAAGAAGAGAATTACTTTCCTCTTCTACAAGTGAAGTGTACATGAATTTCTACATTGGTGATGTAGAGATTGTTCTTGATTAGCCACATGAAGAAAATGTTGTGGGAGAAACTTGGAAGGTTGGCACGCAAGATATGAGTGTCAATCATGGAGAATGCATGGAAAATACAAACCATAATAGTTCTGATTTTCATGACAGTAGTGAAGTTCCTTTGCATTAGCATGAGACAACAACTACTTCACATGAGGGTGACGGTTCCATGGAGTTGTCAAAGGAAAATACTCAAGGTTTGGGTATTATTGATGCATTGTGTGAGGAGGATTCATGCTACCACAAGTCTGATCTTTCAAATTAGACCATAGAAAATGAATCAGAAAATTCACTTATTTGCGATGAGTCCCAGGATCGTTCTTTGGATGGACATGCAGTTACTATGGAAGAAGAAGTGCACGAAGATATTGTCAAAACAACAACTTCTACAATGTCTTTTGAGCCATCCTATGAGGTACATAGCAGCAGTACCTTTGATGATATTGTGTGCAAAGTTGATAGCACCCATGATGCTACTTATCATATAGTGAGCGATGATGATCCAGCCTCATATCATAAAACAAGATTACCTCCAGTTACTTGCTGACAAAGATTATCTTCTCGAGTGGGATTGCATTTGTTATGATGCATTGAAGGGAAAGGAAGAGGAGGTTGATGAACTCACTCATGAGCTTGAGGTGACTATGGACTCGTTGAAGAGCGCTTAGTTGGCCTGTCAAGAGTCACAGTCATGGATAGAGGAGCTTACCGTGGAGTTGAATTTGGCACAACCTTCACCATCTACAGATACAATCCAGGGTTCTATGGCAGTAGTTGGTGAGGAGCATATATCCACGGATTATGGTTGTGAGCAGGTTGAGGATGTAGTCACACCCATCACAGTTATAGGTGCAGTTGATCCAGATGGGATGAGTGCATTAGTTGAGAGTTGCAGAGAACCACAAGTTGCACCAGGTTCTCCTAAGGTTAGTCCCATGACAGGTGATGCAGGGAAGATTATTGACAGCTCTTGTGATGTAGTAGTGGATTCTCTAGAGAGTTGTGTGACAAAACACGACACTACTCCATCTTCTTCACAGGAGATATGCAGAGTGTCATCTAGTTGGGGGATTGGTACTTATGTCAATTTGTCTCCCTCTCCTAGAAGCAAATCAGACATTTCATCCCATGCAGTTGATTATGATTGACAGTTTGTTGGGCAATAGAGTTGGAGGGATCAACTTAAGGTTGCAGAAGAGAAGGTTGATTCAACCTTATCTCGCTTTGACTGCACCCATAAGTATGTGGAGTACCTCCTTTGGTGCACAAAATTTCAGGAGAGACAATACGGGGTCTCAACGGGTACTCCTATTCGCAGTTTACGATTTATCAGGAGTGCATTGGAGGCAATAAAATCAGATTACCTCCATTTGCTTCATGATAGGGATTTTGCTATTGGGTTCGCAGAGAGGGTTACCAATGCGCCTACCCAATTAGCCATTCGGGATCAAAGACATGAGCATCTTTTGATTCTAGTGCCGAGAGTGATGAGATTGACGAGGATGGTGTTCACCAGGACTATGATGGTCAACCATTGACAAAGGTGGGAGCATTTTATTTTGACTGCATGGTGAGGAGTGCTCATCACTTCTCCTTTATTCCACACATGGAGGATTTGATGATGCATCGGTGTGGATTGGCTTAGGGCTTATACCATCCATTGTGGGATGGAGAGTTGCCATCTTCAGAAGATGAGACTAGAGGCTGCAAGTACCCGACTCAGTTGTTTGTGGTGGATTACTTGCAGGATTAGAGGTTAGAATACCATCATGCTGTTGTGTACCTAACAAAGTTTGCCACTTTTGGGTTTCAATTGGAGTCAGGGCTTCAAGGAGTTTGTAGTGGCAGTGGGCATGATGGCTTGGTTAGTTATCACATCCATGGGAGTTTCGCAGAGGTTGTAGAGAGATGTGGTGTAGTAGATGCTTCAAGATGTTCTTATCTTTGCATGACAAATGGATGTGAGGTTTGGTATTTTTGGGATCTAGGCAGCGACAGGTTTGGCACTGTGTATTGGACGAGTCCCATTGGGTTGCTTCACCACTCTCGGCATGGTGAAGTTGGAGACAAAAGAGCGCAACCGAAGTCTAAGGACGTTATACATGGCAGACTTCCCTTTTGGGTTTGGGATCTAGGGATATTTTGCGTAGTTGCGTTTATGTTGTTGCTATAGGAGTCAGTTAGAGATGTGTGGGAATTTTCACAGTTCTTCCTTTGGGCCTCCGGTAGAGTGGAGTTTCTTTGCAATGGAGATTGCTTGAGGACAAGCAATTTCAGTGAGGGTGGACTGTAATGTCCCCATTTTTGAGCATGCATCAAAGTTAGTGGATTTAGCCTATCATTGGGTCCTTGTAGGCTAATACTGGTGATTAGAGGACCCTGTTGTGGAGTTATTTGGCTCTCTAGAGGACAGTTGTTTGTGTTTTCATCTCCAAATCCTTCATATGTTCTGAGGCAATTGATATTTAGGGTTTTCTGGCATTATTTGCATATACTTACTATTTATAGTAAGTCAGTTGGACATTGGAGACTTACCTTACTATTTTTAGTAAGGCATCCAGATTGACAGTGGTAGCAGTGGGCTAGCCAGTGAGGAAGTCAAATCATTAAATAATGGTTATTAATGGAGTTATGACATTTAATTATTATTAAAGTGTTACTTTAATAATAATTAATTATTTAAAGGGAATATTATATTGACTTCATGTGACTTTATAATTAAAGGGAATTTAATATCATAAAGTCAAATTATAAAGTGAGAGCATTTAATGACTTTATTTGACTTTATTATAAAAGGACATTTATTGATTATAAAGTCAAGATATTTTGAAGTGTATTTAAATCAATATTTATTCATCTTGGATTTGGGCGCCCACTTAAGGAGTTATAAAGGTGAATTAAAAAGAAATCATTTTTAATGATATTTTAAATGCTAAAAGGCCTCAAGAGAAATCGACCCCTTTTGGAGATGAGTATAAAAGGCACCAAAAGAAATGAAAAAAAGGTATCATTTGATCATTTTGTACTTGTGCTTTTGGAGAGCTTTTCTCTTGGAGAAGGAAACCTAGGGTTTTTGCACTTCCTTGACTTTGGAGAACGAAGAATCTTCATTGTTCCAGCAATCTGAGGTTGTGAAATAACTTTTGAAGGTTGTTTTCATCGATGGCTGCAAGTAGTAGTCATATCGGAGCTTAATGGTGAAGAATTTGTGAAGTTTTGTGAAGGGTTTGTTGGTGAAATGAAGCTTAGTCTTAAGACATTCATTGTAGATAGAGATTATCGAAATAATCTTTTGTTGGGCAGATTTAAGACACTTATCAGGCCGTACCATTCAAGTACAGCCAGGTCGTACCCTTTCAGCAACAAGATGTTTGAAGTTTTGGCTGAAGCGATTTCCTTCTTGGCTCTAATTCACCTTCAATGAGGGCGGCTAGTCTAAGGGATGAAGTTTGAAGTCTTTACAAGGTGGAGAAATTACAGTTTGGTAAAGAAGTTCAGAAGATTCATAAGGGTTACAAAGATTTATTATTGCAAATCAGAATATTAAGGGGTTCTATCATTGAGGATTTTATTTGTTGGCTATGTCAACATCTCTCTTGGCACATGGAGCTTTTGTATTGCAGATTTAAGAGTCTATTCCAGGAGTTCTTAAAAGGGTTTGAGGAGATCATCATTGAAAATCAGAAGATTATCATTTGCTGTCTACGTTTAATGCTGCTGTTCATTGCTGGGCCATATTTTTTTGCATTTCCTAGGCTGCACCATACTCTTACAGCCAGGTCATTCCATCTACAAGGAGATGCATTTGACTTCTAGAGAGAAACACCTAAGTTTGGTTGGTGCTGAGTTCATCTTGTGGGGTGCCCAGGTCTTTGGTATCATCCCCTAGCAATTATAAGGTGGAGAAACCCTTCTTGGCAGCTAGGTCTTAAAATTCGGGAGGTTGCAGTTAACTGGTACAAATTTTCAGACTTGCATATTTAATACATTGGATTCAGGGTATGATATTATTGTTGTGCAAGTGTTGTTGATCAGATTTGATTAAGTTTTGTATTGCAAGCTCTGTTGTAAATTTGATTTGAAAAAGAACATAAATAAAGAGTTTTGTTACAGCAGTTGACTTCAATATAGTAGTTTGTCAATATTCTTTATCTTGCACTTGTGTTTCCTTTCGCATTACCTGGAAAACTATATCTTTGAACTATTTGAGAACCATCTAAAGAGCATAAACCCAGGAAACAAATAATTAGCCAAGGCAGAAAATTTGTAATTGCAAGTGTCCACCTGGGGTGGTACATGACATGAGGCTTCAGGAAAAAATCCAAGTAGAAGCTTGATGTAAACGTCAAAACTTATCATGACTGTAGGATGTGTAACGGTTGACGGCTGGGCTACTACTGTCAGTCTGCTACTTTCTAATTTTTGGTGTGCGTGTGTTCCTTTTTGGGGTGGCGATTGTCAGTTTGGACAAGGCTATTTTTTATTTGCCTTCTCCTTTTTTGTGGGGGAGTTTTTGGCTTTTTGGGGAGGGAAAAAATACATGGTAGCGATGGGAGTGTTGGTTTTTATTTTTTTTAGCTGTGAATATTGTTGAGTCTATTCTGGTTGGTTTCTAATGAAAATTTTCAAATTCTATTACTCCTAAGTCCATCGCTATTCCATCATTCTATGCATTCTAAAGCCTAGCTAATGGATTTTTCTTCATACATTTGTGTTGAATAAAATGTTGGGCATGTTGAGTTGCATGTTAAGTCTTTTAGTTGCAAGGTGTCATGGGGTTAAGTTGAGGAGCTGATCAGGAACAATTGGAGACTTAGGTGCAGGTACAAAGGTACAGAGGTTCGATCTACATCAGTTTTGGTATCAGAGCAAACCACGATGGCCCATAGAGGAGTCTATGTGAATTGGGGAAGAAGGGGTAGGAGGAATGTAGGCCCTCGAAGAAACACTGGTGAAGTGTTTAGAAGGCTAGAGGTCCTTGAGACTAGATTACAATTGGACGAGTCCGAAGAGGAACAAAAAAACTTAGTAAATGTTGCTAGGGTTTTAGACCCTATAGAGAGGCTTATTGAAGCATTGACTAGAAAAAGTTCCAAAGTAAAGGTGGATATTTCAGATTTTAAAGGTGAGCTCAACCCTGATCTATTCCTAGACTGGATCCAGGAGTTGGAGAAGTATTTTGACATGGGGGATATTGATGAAGATGATCTGAAAAGAGTGAAAATTGCCGCATCCAAGTTGAAGTCACATGCAGCCCTGTGGTGGGAGAACGTGCAAATTTCGAGATGAAAAGAAGGAAAAAATAAGATTAGGCTTTGGCCCAAGATGCTGAAACATTTGAGAGCTCGGTTTTTGCCCTCCGATTACCAACAAAAATTGTTTAAAGAATATCAAAATCTGAAGCAAAAGGATCAGTCAGTACAGGCTTATACTGAACTGTTCATGAGGCTTCAAATTTGAACGGATATACAAGAAAGTGAAGGGAAGATAGCAGCTAGGTATGTCAATGGACTAAAATTTCAACTTCAGAATGAGCTCGCATTGTTGAAAGTGCCTATGATGGATGAAGCTTATGAATATTCCCTAAAAGCAAAGGAGAAACTAAATTGGAAAATCAAAATGGTGAATAAAAGGGATGATAGCAAACAAAATAGAGAGAAAGAGGTTTCTTTGGAAACTACCATAAGTGAAGAGTCAAAAGAAGGCAAGAATGTAAAGACCGACTTCAAAGGAAAAGGAGGCTTTAGAGGTAGAGGTCGAGGACAACTACCTCTTGGAGAGTGGAAGCCCATGAAGTGTTTTAACTGTGATGAAGCCCACAAGGCTATAGATTGTCCTCAAAACCCCAAAAGGGTGATGGTAGCCCAAGAGGAAGAACCTTGTATAGATGAAGCTGAAGCTGAGTCAGGAGAGAACTTGATATTGATAAGACCTTGGAATTCTGCTGACAAAGGAACCCTTGAAGCTGATTGGAAGAGGAAGAACATCTTTTGAACAAAATGCAAATGTAAGGACAAGGTATGTAAGGTGATCATAGATGGCCGATCTACTGATAATATGGTGAGTACAGAAATGGTTAACAAACTACAACTTGCTTGTGTTCCAAAATCTAATCCCTATAAGATTTCTTGGTTAAAAAAATATCATAGTGTGCTTGTGGATAAATCTTGTCTTGTTGCCTTCAAAATTGGTCCATATGTGGATGAAATGCTTTGTGACGTGGTACCGATGGATACATGCCATTTGTTGTTGGGTAGGCCTTGACAATATGATTGGAATGTAATCCATCGAGGTAGAGATAATACCTATGAGGTCCAACATGAAGGAAGGAAAACACTCTTAAAACCATGGAAAGAGGAAGGAGCATCTGAAGTGGCAGCTTTGTCTCTTCTAGTAGAAGCTGTTATCACGGAATCTAGCAGCGCTCGTTCCACGGATAACCCCCCTACGAAACTTGTCCGTTTCCTAGGATTCGTGAAGTTCAAGTACGCATAACGAAGTGATTTTCAAGGCACCTTGAAATGCGTTCCTAAGCCTCGAATAGTCAATTCGATCTTTCTCCCATGTTCGCCTCGCGAAGACCTTCGAAACGAGATCCTTCGCGAAGTCTCACTATTCGTACTTAGTGAATTACGGAAAATGCAGTGGCACTGAAAAAGTGCGCTCCTGCCCTGAAGCCAAAATTGGCTAAGTATAAAAATGCAAGGGCGCTAAAATTTAGCGCCCCTGCATGAAGTGAAATTTCCAAAAAATGCAATAGCGCTAAATTTTAGCCCCATTACACTTTTCTTCGCCACTTAGACTTTTTTATGGCTTTGGCACGTTTCTTCATGATTTCGCGTTTTTCGTCAATCGTGCCACTTTTCGTGCCTAAATTTATTGCTCGACTTGAGTTAGGTTTTTGATTTTCCTTTTCACTTAAATGTGTTAGTTCGCCATTTTCATTATGTTTTATGTTCTTTTCTCTCTTCTTGCTGGGCGGAGTGCTTTTCAAACTGCAAAAGCGTTTTTGAAGATTTTCGCCATTTATCCTTCAGCAATCTTCGCATTTCATTCTGGTAAGTCGTTTTTGCTTTGTCTTTATTCTTCTTTCATTTTTTGTGTGTTCTAGGTTAAGTATATGCATTTTTGTTTGTGTTATGCGTTTTTCTACGCATTCTTTTCAACGTTTTTCCATCCTCTCCTATGCGTTTTTGTTTTCTCTTCTTTCTTCCCATTCGCGTTTTCTCTTCATTCGCTTTTCTTTTCTCCCTATGCGTGTTCTTCTGCATTCGCGCCTTTCATCTTATCCTCACACAATGCAAATTCTTGCGTTTCATTTTCATTGCATTGTTCGTCTTGCTTTTCTTTCAAACGTCTTTGATGGTAACTTCCTTCCTTGTCGCCTTGCATCACGTCTTTACACAATCACTTTGAAGAGATCTCTCGTTCTCAAAGAGGGTTTCTTTGCGAGATCTCTTGAACGTTTTCACAATAATGATGATGCAAATTGTAACCCTACCCAAAGGCAAACAAAATTGTCTCCAAAGCTTTCATGTTACAAACAATTGCATTGCCAAGCATTGAGCGCTATTTATACTCACCCTTACATCTGTTTTTCAAAATTTGCCAAAAATGTTGAAGCGCTGAATTTTGGCGCTATGACATTTTGAAACTTGTCAAATTTTCCAACTCTGAAGAAATGTAAGGGCGCTAAATTTTTAGCGCCCTTGCATCAAAAGTGGATTTCCTGAGATGTAAGGGCGCTGAATTTTGGCGCCCTTACACTTTTTCCAAGTTTTCTACAATCCTTTCCGAATGAGCTTCATTTTCGACCAGTGCACTCCGGAACCTTGTTCTTCCGCCTTTGTGCATCGTTTTGCGTGCCTCATCATCTGCTCCACGCTTTCCCATCCTCGTTGCTCATTTTGCGCTTTCCCATGTTTCCTAACAATTAATGTTTGTTCTGGCTAAACGGATTGCAGTCTCTTTTCAAAAATCGTCAAGTCAGAGTGATCAAAGTTCCAGTTCTTTTTGATGACTGCTACTAAGCCTCCTTCTTCTTCGAAAGCAAAAGGAAAGATGAAGTACAAATATCAAGGTGTCTATCCGCCGACTGTAGTGCTCTCTAAGGTCGAAGAGATAAAAGACCGCGAGGAAGTCGAGTCATCAAGACTTGATTGATTTACATAGAAGCAAAAGCAGAGAGGCGAAGCCTCTTCGATTCAATGAGAGCAATGGAAGTACAACAACCTTCATTTTGGTGAAAAGTGTTTCCTACAGGTATTGCAATACGGTTGTTGTTCTTGGTTGCATCTCATTGCATGTCGGAGAAAGTAGGAGTGTGATCGATTCTTCCAAGCACGAGATTCTGAGACTCAACCCTGATTTCTTTGATATTGTCTTCAAGGTCCCTCATATGGAAAAATACATTGATATTTCTATATCAAAAGCATAGGAGATCTTTGATGCTGATCCCAATAAAGCTAAACAATTGATAAACACTCAATGGCTAAAGAAGCCTAGATCATCTGTTTCCAGATGGCCGAAAGGACTCCTGTGAAGTGACTTCAAAGATGACGTCAAAGATATGATCACATTTCTAAAGCGAGTAAAAGGCTTGCGGGAATCATCCACTTTTCATGATTGGATGTATAGGAATACATCGAGAGGATCATTAAGCCGAAGGTGCATATTAGTGGGGCAAACAAATGGAGTGATGAAATACGAAGGCGGTTGATCAATGCTCCTTCTACATTGAAGTTACATGACTTCTTACAGTGTCACCTTTGGCGAACGTGATGAAGACAATTCGAGTCTATCTACGAAAGGGAATTGGATGATGGTGCCTGTGTACAGATATTTCTATCAATTGGAGCTAAAGGAAAGCTTTCATCACTTTAGACGGGTCATTGATGCTTTCTTTACGCCTTTGCTCTTCAATTTTGATCCAGCTCTGGAAAGAAGAAGAGTATCTGATGAGGCTTATAAGGTGGTAAGTAAAGTTGGATGCATATTTCTTCAATTCCCAACATTTACTTATTTGAGAGTAGGCTGCTACACTGGTTGTCCCTACATGCTACCACGTTATCCTTCGGATAAGTGGGTTCTCATGGAAACATGCAGACAGTTGATGTCAGTGCAAAAAGAACGAAGAAGCAACCACAAGCGTGGATTCAAGTTCCCACTGACCATCGGCCGATATACTATCCAAACTGCACAAAAAGCTAAGTCTGTTTATGCTGAAATGTAGATCATGACCATCAAAACCTACAGGTATAGGTTTGATTTCGACTACCGAGATGTCAGAAAAAAGTTGCAAAAGGGTCACCTTCACAGGTACCATTTTGAGGACATCTGGGCTGATTGCAGAGATGAAGAAGCCATTCGCAAAATGGACTATTGCAGATTGACGGTTCAACAGATCAAAGATCTTGGTATTGCTGACCTACCAGAGGATTTTGAAGATCCACGTGATATCATGAATGCTGTCTATGATGAGCAAGGCATTGCTAAAAGGCCGTTGCCTGCAATACAATGGTCTAGGAAAGAAGTTACCAGCATGAGAGAAAGGTTGAGGCCAATCCTAGCCAACACAGAAGAATGGTTACATAAACATGGTTATGCAATGAAAAGTTTCAGAACAGACTCAGAAGGAGAGGAATCCGAAGCAGAAGCTCGCCAACAGCAAGAACTCCGCGACAAGAATAAATCAGCGGTCATTCCCACTTCTTCGCGAAGAGGTCCTAGGATCAAGTTCCTTTGTTGGCAAGAAGATACCCGGTGTCCTGAGAGACAAAAATCCGCGAATCTAATCCATCGCTCGAGAAGGGTAAAAGCCTATTCTAGAAGAGATAGATTAAGATGAAGAAGAAACTTCAAGTGATCAATCTGTTGAGAGATGAAGATTCGTGAAGCGGACTCGATCTGAAGAGGTTTACGGCGGGCAGAAGTCGATGAAGATGCGAAGAAGGATGCGAAGGTGATTTTGAAGGTGAACCCGAATCGAGAACCAAAGAGATTGATCAGCGAGACGCCGGGCATGATCAAGAAACATACTCCCTCCGGGAATGTAGTTGAGGAAATTCGAGAACATCATTTTCTACAGTGACTTCAAATGTTCCTCATACCCTCAAATTCAAAGACTCCTCCACCTCCTTTTGTTCCTGTCACTATTCCTACCACATGCATTCCTCGCGTCGAGATATCTCCCTATCACGCGGCATCAACCCGACGATACTCCTTGGTGACAAGCATCCATCACGGTTGATATCTTTGTCAAAGCCCTCCATCGTCCATTCCTAGCTTGTCTTCGCCAATGTATGACATCACTTCTGAAAATGAATTCAATCGTTTCATGAATGAGTCAATGCGTGATCAGCTCAATGTGTCAACCACAGGAGCGATGATGACAGACACTTCTCCAATTGTCACGATACCTATGGTAAGTTCAGATGTGACAATAACTTCAGAAGTAGCAATGGCGACTGAATTGATAGTAAATCCTAAAGTTCACACTTCTTTTCTTCCTCCTTGGCTAATATCTCAAGTGTCGAAGCGTAAAAAGCAAATGATTTCTCCGGAGGAGCTCGACCTCGAAGAGATAGTCCTTCCAAAAGCCAAAGGGAAGAAAAAGGCAAAGGTATACTCAAGGCTGAACGTTGATAAGTCTGGCCACAAGTATGCTGAAATTGGCATACCACCAAATGAAGAAGGTGATGTCAATATGGAGGACTACACAGTAACAAAGGTCCAGCTTGGCAAGGTTACCAACGAAAGTGCAAAAGCCGATGTGCAAGTCACTTTGGATATCTTGGCGGGAAGGTTGGATAAAGTAGAGCAAGCTCGTAACATGTAAAAGCGGAGAATGAGCATTATGCCGTGTTGTAAAAAGAGACTTGCAGGTTCTCCAAAGTAATGCACAACCGGTGATAGTGGTAAATGTGAAGACCAGTGGCTGTCAAGAAAGGCTGAGAGGATTCGCCTCAAAGAGTGTTGTATGATTTTGTTGAAGAGATCATCGAGGAACCGCGGATCTCGAATTATATTGGTACGCGGATGAAAAACACCTTGTTGGCCAAGCTCACCACGAGCTTGATAAAGAAAAATGTGTACTTTCGAGAATGAGACATGGAAAATGCAATTGTCGTAGTGAGTAAACGGTAAAAGCTCACGGCAAATTGGTGGAGGTGGGGTAATTCGACAAAGAAAGTTAGTTGAAGGTAAAGAGAATCTGCGAGAACACAGAATTCAAATTGGTTCAATCTCTTCTGAAGATCTTCACCAAGAATACGGGGAAGAGATATCCGGCCGGGCATCGCGCCATTCTTGAAAAAGGTATCAAAGAGTTGCCTGGTCAACTTCTTGAGGAAAATCGTATCTTCCTGCCGGCCACAGAAATATCCCAGATCTTCAAGGAAGCCATCATGAATTTGATTGATAGTTCAGACTTCTCGGAAGCTTCGCTGAACATCATTTGTGAGACAAGGCTCACATTGGACAACCTGAAGACGCATCTTGACAGGTGCAAAAAGGTTCACTCATCAGCCATGAGATCGATCACAAGAATTCACACCATTGTGGATTACGGGTGGTCGGATAGGAAGTTAGTCGCGAGGAGACTAGGAGGAAATTTGAAGACTTCCGCGCCCAAGGCAAAGAAACATAAAGCAGCCTCCTATTCTCCAGTGTTAGACATTTTCGGTGCATCCCTTTATGCATCTTGTAAATATTTCTTGACATTTTTGAATGTCTTTTTGTAAATTGTAATTACACCAAGCTCGAAGATGTAATATTTTGAAAACAAATTACACTTTGACTTTGGTCAAAGTTAGGTGAGATCTCCTAAAATCGCTCACCTAACTTTCCCTGATTTCCTCAATCTATTTCCTTCTTTTGCTCATCCCTCTTTCTATATAATGTGAGGGATTTTCATTGTAATTTATTCTTTTAGTGTTTTGCAACGAAGTGCTGCCCTTTTTGAAGCAAATTTGTGAAACTTTGCGTTCGTAGCGCAATGAAGATATGAGGGTGATTAATGAAGAGGATTACCAAGCCAAACTGCGTTGGATTCGATACTTTTGTGAGTTGATCTTATTTGGTAGTGATTAGCTTGAAGAATCTGAAGGACTCTAAGTAGTTTATGTAAACTTTGTGTTACATTTATTATTTAGATTGCATTTGTATTTCTATTTATCATTTGGTTGAATGATCTACAAGACTTTGTGCTTGTAATCGTTCATGCTCTTGCATGTTTTGGTTGAATGATCTACAAGACTTTGTGCTTGTAATTATTCATACTCTTGGATACTTTTGTCGAAGGATCTACAAGACTTGTGCTTGTAATCGTTCGTGCTCTTTGATACTCTTGTTGGATGATCTACAAGACTTTGTGCTTGTAATCATTCATCTTTGACCGAGAATTGCATTGTCTAAAGACTTTCGCGTTTCTAATCGACAAGCGGAAGTACATGCCGCGAGATCAACATTGATAAAGCTCTGGAACAACTTTGTGCCTTAAGTAGGCTTTCCTTTTACTTTGTTGTTTATTATTAATCCTTACGGTATCTCACGGCAGCTTTGTGAGATAGAGATATTGAGTGATACTTGCTAGTTGTTAGTTTTAGGTTATCAAGAATTCTGAACTTCCAACGGTGAAGCATTGTAAACATCTTCTCTGAAAAAATAGAGAAGGATTAATGTAACACACCCCCCCCACTCCGTAGTTTTCGTGTACATTTTGTAATTACTTGTTTTGTTTTACTATAAACCTACATTGGCGGCGATGAAGAGCCTCCTTACAGAGGAGATTCACATCTCACATAGCTGTGGCTGAAGTCCAAGTTGTGTAATCTATCGAAAAGCTGATTACATAATTTTATTTTTCACCCAACAGAAGCCAAGTTCGAGCTTGAAGAGAAAAACAAAGTTCTAGCTCCACCAAGAAGAGAGTTGGAGGAAACTCTAGGAACAAAAGAGACAAACGATTTGAAGAATGAGATCCAACCAAAAATTGATGAAGAGCTGCAACAAGATCCAACTAACAAGATTACATGTGCACCTCGAGAAATAGGTGTTGAAGTTACAGTTGATTGTGACCTTCATTCTCAAGGAGATAGTGAGTTGTGGGAGTATACGCACAATCATCAAAGATCTTCCAAGAATGTGATTCAGAGTTCAGTCCAAAGTAATTGCCTTACCCGGTCTGAAAGGAGTGATGTGAAATGTGATTGGAGCAAGGGAAAGACTTTCAAGTCTATTAGTGAATGTAGTAGTGATTATTTCACTAGTTTTTCTTTGGGGACTTTTCCTAGCTTTATCCATCCAACTGAATGGTGGAATCAGCATTGGACTCTTGTTCCTAGAAAAACATGGTCCAAAAGCTTGGATGATAGTTCAGATTGTGTCAAGGAATCCCAAGAGAATACTTTGAAGACTAGACCACTGGTGGTAATGCAAATTGATTTTTCTGAACTAGGAGGTTTAGACATTTTTAAAGGTAGGGAAGATGATGTAACCATCAAAACTTATCATGACCACAAGATGTGTAACGGTTGACGGCTGGGCTCCCACTGTCAATTTGCTACTTTCTAATTCTTGGTGTGCGTGTGTTCCTTTTTGGGGTGGCGATTGTCAGTTTGGACACGGCTATTTTTGGTTTGCCTTCTCCTTATTTGTGGGTGAGTTTTTGGCTTTTTGTAGAGGGAAAAAATACATGGTAGCGACGGGAGTGTTGGATTTTTATTTTTTTTAGTTGTGAATGTTGCTGAGTCTATTCTGGTTGGTTTCTAATGAAAATTTTCAAATTCTATTACTCCTGAGTCCATCACTATTCCATCATTCTACGTTCTATAGCCTAGCTAATGGATTTTTCTTCATACATTTGTGTTGAATAAAATATTGAGCATGTTGAGCTGCATGTTAAGTCTTTTAGCTGTAGGGTGTTATGGGGTTAAGCTGAGGAGCTGATCAGGAACAATTGGAGACTCAGGTGCAGGTACAGAGGTTCAATCTGCATCAGTTTTGGTATCAGAGCAAACTACGATGGCCCAGAGGGGAGTTTGTGTGACTTGGGGAAGAAGGGGCAGGGGGAATGTAGGCCCTCGAAGAAAAATAGAATTTATAGAGATTGGGCAAGTTTTTTCTAGAAAAGTTGTGAGTTTTGTTGGTTTATCATGTGTTTTCACAAGAAAAATCATCAAAAGTTTTTGAAAAGCTTGACGACAAGTTGTGATCAGAAACAAAGTTGGGTATTCAATTAAATAATACATTTGAATTTTATAATCAAATTTGTCCTCATTCAAGTGTAATGACCTTTTAGTTTTAAGCTATCCATTCGACTTCTAATGAGGACATGGATGGTGACCTTTTAGCTTCTATGAAAATGTATAAAAAGGCTCAATTCAAAGCCAATAGACAGAGTGGTAGGCATACATCTTTTCGGATAAGTTTGTCAAGCTGTGGCGTACATCTCATTTGATGAGTGTCAAATTATATCAACTCTCCAAAATAGTGTCCAATGGGCATACATCTCTCCTCTGAGATTGTGTAATGTCCCACCCTAGTTTGAGTTTTAGCTTTGCGAATTTGCTCGATTAATTTTCAGTTTGACACATGGGACATTTTGTCAAACATTTTTGCATTCCGTTGCCTTAGTTAGAAAACATCCAAATAACTTGCACATACAGATTTAAAAATCAATCTTCACCATTCCAAAATTTCATAATTGACTATCATTCAATATTCAATGCAGAGATTACACTTTCAGCCTTATGCAATTACAACCGGACAATTTCATGAAGCAGATATGAAAGGTTGATGCTCAGGAAGAGCTACAGCAGTACATACTTTCACCCTTTCACACAGTCCAAAATGCAGCAGCAATAACATATAACTTGCAGCCTATTAACAACAGTTTAATCAACAATAATATTCAATGTATCTCAGAATGATGCCATAACAGAACTATCATAACAGCCTTTTACAAGTAATTTCTGATGACCTACTGACTGAAATGCTTGTACAGGAAACTCAGTTTGTTACAGCAGTCGACTAAGTATTTAGACAGACTACAAATATATTAGGTGACCATGTGGAGCTACAGCTGTGTAAACATCTCTTTCTGAAACTCAGAATTCACAGACTATGCAACAATAGATCCTATTATGCAAATATAGACTAAGCATGCAATACATAAGGCAGTTACAAGTATCTCAGACTTGATAATGAATTCACCAGGGTCTGAAAATGCTCATGAATATCCCAACTGCTCAGAACGCTGAAGTAACAGTGAAAACCAGAATTACTCCAAATGCCCTTGACCAATGATGCGCCTGTAGATTTCTCAGCTAAGAAGCTCATGCCAGGGTTAGAGGAAGGATTGCAGCGGCTAATAAAGAGTTTTCGAGGGCTGTAATTGATACGCCAGGACAGCAAGAAGACCCACGTCTCACAAAAAATCTCCAATCGATTCACCAACAATCTAAAACCTTCCCAAAGTCCCACGAACTGCTTTCACCAGGGTTATCTATTGCAAATATGTTGTGCCCAGCCAAAAATTTTGCTTCATTAAGGCATTTTGTAATGAGTGGTCAAAGTCTTGTAAAAAAAATTCGTCAAAAGTCAAAATTTCTAAATATAGAAAGTTTCTAAAAATAGAGTTGATTTAGGGTTTTCTAGGTTTGTTGCCAAATGGATGCTGGCAAAACTTTCTAAAAATAGAATCTTTGTTTGGAAGGCTCTAACGGATTTTGATTGGATGAAAATACTTCCCAATCAGGCTGGTTTGGTTAGAATCGTCAAAAGGTCAGTATTGTCAATTTTACTTTTTCAGAGGGAAAAGTATGAGCTCTGAAGTCATCAATGGAGGAAGGTTAGTTGCTAGGTGTTAGATTCAAAATCTCAAATGCTGCACAAACCACGACGAATGACGAACAATGCATGCAGAACGGTGAACGGAGAAGGCAAAGATAAAGTTGAAATTTATGAAAATTTTTCTAACTCTGGCAATGCCAGGCACCCTTGTCCAAGAAGGGTTCCTGGGGTCTCATGCCTTAGTCAAATTTTTCCCTTTTTCAGAAAACGTGCAATTTTTTCATCAGCTTGTAATGTCCCTACTAGGAGTTAGCCTAAATCTATCCCAAATTATCAATTTCCCAAGCAATGGGTCCTAGAGGATACTTTGAATTGGTTTAGTCCCCGATGATAGATGTGGTCTGCACTTAGTAGTTTGCTGGTTTTTGATTTTTTTATGATCCTTTTGTCCTTATTCACAATCATTCCATACTTCAATAATCATTTCATGTGAACGGATGTGTGTGTGTATATATATATATATATACTTAACTTATTTTGTTAATGAATATATATAATATATATGCCTGCTATTTTATATTCAGTGCATTTATTGATATCTAGTTGATTCCTGTTTTTCATACTCTACTTTTAAATCTAATTATATTATATTGTTTAAGCTTCCCTGAATGCAGATGTCTTTCTCCTTATAGATGATGCTGGATTGATGGTTTAAGTGCAGAATATATTCTTGGTTCTAACCATAGTTTGCTGCTATCTTGGGTGATCCAATTTTCAAAGAGTATCCTTATTAAAAATAATCCTCAGCCTAGAATACATTCCTCTTTCTATTTGATGCCTTATTCTTATTGCTGATCGATGCCTTTTGAATTACTTTGGGGTCTCTTTAAATATCTTGTTGGTGTCTCTTTTGAATCGTCATCACCTCTTGATCGCTCCTTAACTACTCTAATGCTGATCGGTGCAAAGCTTAGAGATGACTCTTGCGATTGTTACTTGTCTAATGGCATTACTTAGAAATGGATGCAACTAATTAGATATTAATAATTATATCAGATATTAATAATTGTAAATAATTACTGTGAATATTTTAATATTAATCAGATATTAATAAGTGTAAATAATGTCAAATATTCTATTTGATGATTGCATGATAATTATAATATTATGTATAATAATATTTAAATTGCAATTTAGATTTTTATCTATATATTTTGATATTTATTTTGTTTGTTTATTGATCCTTTGTATTTTAATATTTTATATTTTAATCATTAAAGTATACTAACAATAAATTGTCAATATATACACTATTGTTTTATTTCAATGTATTACAATCTTCTATATTGATATATTATGTATTTTACGTTAATATATTATAATAATTTAGTATTTATATTTTGGTAATTACAATATTATATTTAATATTTATACTTATAATATTATCTTTGATAATTATAATTATAATAATATTAAATAGTTAATGTTTTTAATATGTATTTTGTTTATCTTGTTTTCGATGCTTTATATCTCAATGCTACAATTCAGGGACATGACACAGCTTGATTCAGTTATGCGGAGAAATAGTCAAAAGCAGTTTCTAGGGCTGGGAAAAGCAGTAGATCATCTCAGTTATGTTCAAGCTCCTCAATTGATTCATCATTTAGTGCCGAGGATCCGTCAGACATTGAAAAATGGAGATTGAACAGTGGCATTTTGCGAAAAAATGGAGAAAATCAAAGGAAAAATGAAAATCATTGAAATTTTTTTAAGGCATGGAAGCCTAGGTGCCCCTGTCAAGGAGAGGCACTTAGCTTCTTAACACTTAGTTTATTTTTCGCCCATTCGAAAATTCATCACTCCTCCGTCAACCCAATTTTGGTTCTTAGAAAATTAGTTAGATGCAGTGTCGGGGGTTGGCAAAGGGTATAATTCATCTCAAATATGATCAGGCTTGCCTGATTAACTACCTTTCAATCTCTGTTGTTCACCAACTGTCGGGAAACGACGCCCGAATTGGGATTACTGGCTTTCGGTGGAAACACGGAAAGTAAAAATTTGAAAATCATTAAAAATGGCTAAGGCATGGAAGCTTGGGCACCCCTATCAAGGAGGGGTGCCTGGCTTTGAATGTCTTAGAATATTTTTGACCCCGGTATGCCTTCTTTCCAGTTCAGTCTCCGTCGGCAGTTTCGAGGGCTTGCAAACTCAATTAGATGATGTCAGATGCCGGTATGAAGCTGGGGATCACTTCAACAATGGTCAAACAAATTTTATTAGTTGGCAATAACAGATTGTTTGCTTGTTGAAGTCGGAGGCAGGCCTCGCCGAAAGCAGAAGCAAGCAAAAGTTGAAAAATGAAGAAAAATGGCTAACTCTGGCAATGTTAGGCATCCCTGCCCAGTCAAGGTGCCTAGCATCTCATGCCTTAGTCATTTTTCAGCTTCCGTTGTTTGTTGTTCAAGAATGCATCCTCATGCGCGTGCTTTTTAGCCCTACAAAGGAGGAAATCATTGTTGCACGTGCAAACGGACTCAGATTTTTGCAAACAAAGTTTTTATCTTCATGGATAGACTTCAAAATTTTAAGGCTTTGCAAGGAAAGCACTTTTTCGTCTTCAAACTTTATTTATGAAGATTTTTGGCATTCATTCTTCATTTTTGCAAAATAGCATCTAGAGGAAGAAAGATAGAATTTTCTCCTCATCAAGATTTGGAGGCTCAAATAGAGTGCTTTTTCAGTGTTCTTCGTGGATTTGGGATTGGGAAGCATAGAGGCACGCTTTTTCATGGTCCAATCTTTTAGGGCATCACATTTCAGAAACAGGTGGTTAGCTTTTTCAGTTTTCATCAATCTAGGTCCATCTACTTTTTGCTCCTCTTGAAGATTGAGAAATTTTATATTTCCAAAAATATGCTTTTTTGGTACTTTTTCAGGAAACCCTCAACTTTTTCAAAATTTGATGATCTGTGTCTCTTCCAAATGTGATTGTCAACAAAACCTAGACCTTAGCTTTTTTTTGGGAATTTGCTTTTTGGAGAAAAATCAGCAACTTGTTTTCAACAGTTTGCGCAAAAATTTTTTGAACATAGGTGTGTTTATAGTCAAAATTCAAGTCTTAAACATGTAGTATTCTCCAAAAGAAATCAAGACCAAATCGGTGTTGCTCCACGATTACCTGAGAGAATTCGAAACTAACTTGCATCATGTGGTTCCAGTGCTTGATTTGCGTGCTTTGAAAGGCGGAAACATTATTGTCGAGAATCTCGATCATTCCGGGTTGCTTGTAGTAGCTTTAATCCCCATATCCGTGTAGAGCCTTGAGTTCGTAATTGCTTGTGCTAAGCATTACAATCCAACTACATGAGAAATCCAATCAGCAGATGGGCGTACTATTTGCAGCCTCAGGCCAGACAATATTGAGAAATGTTTCTCAATACCACCATGGGCAGAAAACTTCGTCATTTCAATTAAAGAATGTGAAAAGGTGTTGTATGAGCAAAAGGAGAAATACCAGAAAAGAATTGCGCAAAAGTGGCTGAAAGAGAAGCAGAATACTTTGTCGAAAAATGTTGGGCGAGGTGAGTTCAAGGAGGAATTTGCAGTCATGATCACTTTGCTCAACTGAGTCACAGGTCAAGCATAAGCAAATAAATTTCAGCCTTGGTTGTTTTACATCATTTCCTAGATTATTGATAGAACAAAACACAATGACTGGCCAACTTTGATCAGTGACAGTCTCCACCATTAGATGACAGAGTTCTTCAAGGCCCATGAGTTTCACATTATATCTTACATCGTATATCTAATGGCCTTTCAAGGCAAGTTTAGAGGTTTGAATGTCATTGGAACTTTGGGTTTTCAACATGTGTATGATCATTACCCGCAGTTGGAGTTTTCAAAATAGGAGTGGTATTACAGGGAGGTGAATGATGCATTCTTGATGCATACGGTGCAAGATTTAGACAATGAGTTGCATGTGTGAATTTCAGTAGATGTCAGATTGGCAATGGTGGAGTGGGATGATTGGTTTATCCAATTTCCCATGTTGTCCTACATCAGAGTGTATGGCTTCTCAGGTGACCCAGTCATGCTACCAAGATATCCAACGGATGAGGTAGTGTTCATGGAATTTTTAAGGCAAGTATACGAAGTTCACGCATTTTTGTGTAATAGGCGCAAGACTACATTTATTTTCCCTGTTGAGATGAGCATCTACAAATGTAGATCAACAACTGATGCCAAATTGATGGGTAATGAAATGTCAAAGTTTGGCCTTAAGTTTTTCAATGAGAGGAGTTCGTATGATCCTCATGGTGTCTTTGCATCGCTTGTTGGTCAGAATCATGCACATGTTCCTACAGTTGAAGATTTTTGGGCTAATTGTGTGGATGAGTTTGAAGTACGCAAGCGCAATTACGACAGATTTACCCTTCAACAAATGGTTGATTTCCTATTAGAGGATGTGAAAGGTCTATCAAATGATGATGGGGAAGTCCTACTTCCCATGTATGCCAAAGATCGGGTCAATCAGCGGCCACTTCCACAAATTAATTGGTCCACCAAAGAGAACACCTCAATTGAGGAAAAACAAGCTGAATTGTCAAGAATAGTAGGATATTCTTGAACAGTAAAAAGATGCGGAAGGTAGCCATTCCAGTTGTAGAGCCGCCAATAATCTAGCCATCTCTACCTTCTTCTTCTTCTAAACCAAAACCGAGAGTGAAAGCTATGAGCATTCCTCTAGAAGGTACAGAGATTAGCAGAATTCCAAAGAGTTCAAAGAAAAAGGTGGAGTCTCCAATTCGGATTCAATAGGAACAACCAACAATTGCATTAGAAGTTCTAGTAGAATCGACACCACAAGTTGAAGCAGTGCCTTCATCTCTTGTTTCTTTGCCATCACCAAAGCTTTCTCCCATTCATATAGATTCAAAAGTTGATTCGCTATTTCGCAACATCTTAGTAACTATTGATTCATCAGGAGTTGATGGAACTGTAACCGAGCCTCCCAAAGAAGTTAGCAAAGACTCCTCGTCTTAGCTTGAGAACATCCTAGGTAGGAAGAGGAGGAAGCCTTTTTATCAGTTGAACTTTGCAAAACTGGATAGCATTTACCAAGACACATTAGCAAAGAAACTTAAGAAGCAAGTTCACATGAAGAAGAGTTATGATGGTGAGATTATCCTTGAGACTACTAAGAATGTTGATGAGGTTAAGATTGATGACTTCAAGGTTGTCAAGGCCAATCTCGGTAGAAGCACTTGACATACTGATGTGAATCTCTTCGAGGTTGCAACAGATAATCTAAAGGAACGAGTGCTCAAGGATGGAGAAGCTAAGGCAGCCCTCAAGGCTGAGATTCGACAACTGCGGCAATATATTTCCAATCTCCTTCATGGAACTTCACAGGCCACTTTGTTGCTTCCACAGATTCTGGAGTCACCGACAGATCAACATTAGCTGAGACAGTTGGTCATATACGGGAAACATATGCGAGATTGGATAGATGAATTCATCATCAGGGGCAAATTTATACTTGTAGAGATATACCGATTAAGGTATAACGCCCATGATCTTCGCCAAGGGATTTAGGGGTTTCAGTAGTGTACGCAAGAAGTGAAACAATGCATGAGATTATCATTTCCGACTTGAGGACGACTTATGATTCAGTCATTACAGAAGAACAATAAGAAGAAGATTTTTGCTTGGAGAGAACAACACTTCTTCAAAGTAAAAACCTATGAGAGAATATCTATAGAATTGATTGAATATAGACAAAAGGTTGCTAATATCCTCAAGTTCATAAGCACATTTGTTTCATAGATCCCATGTCGATATCGTCATGATGATGGCACTTTCTTTGATCTCGGTGAAGTGCAAACAGAGTTTCAAAATCTCATCTGTGGCAGCTTTAGCAATTATCCTATTGCCAACAAAATGAATCATGTTTCCGCGATGTCAACAAAATTTGATATAGCAACAAAAGAGGTGAAGGAATTTTTGAAGTTGATTGCAAATGGTGAGGAGATGTAGGAAAAACAAAATATTGCTTTGGATAGTATCAATAATACTGACAAAGAGGCAGTTACTAGCTTTTTGGAGGATATAGTTTCCCAAATTATCAATGAGTGAGTCATCTTTTTCGGGCAGCGAAGATTTCCAAGAATAGAACTAAAAGCAGCAGTGAACGTGATAACTTTTCCGAGTTGGACTTGCTATTCTTGTCTCATGCTTATCTATTCTTTGTGAAATAGGAAAAATCAAATGTATAGTTGGAACTTTCCCTATTTTTTGTTTAAAGTAGGTGGTTAGTTAGTTGTCTTGTGTTAGTTTTAGAAATAAAGCTTGCAAGTTGGCAAGTCTAGTCAGCTTAAAGTAAGGAGATTTTAGGGTTACCTACTCCTTGTTTGTGTATAAATAAGGGCAACCTTGCGTGTTATTTTCTTAATTGTTATTGTGATAACAAATTGCTGAGCCTACTTTTCCGCAACTTTGTTATTCAGTGTTGGTTCACTTTGTGTAAGAGCAAGTTTGCAAGGCTACCTTTGCGACAAATTATTGTTTAGTTAATGTTCAATCTGTGTTAAGTGTAATTTGGTGTTTGATCGCTAATTTGTAAGCCTGTCTTTGCTACAAATCTGCTGCCCCAGAAGTGTAATTGCTGTTGGAAATTTGAGGAAGGAATCTCATGCCTACTTTGCTCTAATCTACTATCTCAATCTCTTTCAATATTTTGTCTTATGTGTTTTTTCTTGCATAATCAATATTTCAGCTTACATCTTATAAGTACAATGAGTCTTCAGGTGTGATCTGGAAGTGAGTTTATTTAAGCTTCTACATTAATCAAACCATTCCTTACTTCTAACTCTCAAGCTCTGAGTTTACTTGAGTTGTTAGAAGCGTCTATAGTTTAGGCCTAGTTGTAGTTTGAAGTTCTGGAAAAGAGAAAACCTCAACTACAACACAAAGAGTTTTATAACCTTGTGCTCTTAGTTGAGAACAAAAAAAGATTGGCAATAGTTTAGTATTCTTTTTTAAGCATCATTAGGGAAGGGGGAGCTTCCCCTCCTAATTTGAAGAGCAGTTCAATTGTGCATAGCTGCCCATTTCCAATCCGCATTCCAGAGGTGCAAATTGAAACACCAACAAAATAGAAGCGATTCAGTCTGTAGTAATCATGCCTAGCAAAAAGGAACACATCCCTTAGCATCAGAATGCAACTCGTCCTTCATAAGAGACTCACGTCCCTCTATGTCATTGGCCTACGCCTCAAATACAAGCAACGACTTAGGATCAAATGCTATGATTCTATATTCAGCTTTAAACCACACATCTTTGATAATTCCTTCAAACCCTAAATAAGAAAACTTCCTAAATTTGTTGAAGCTCAAGCACAATCTCTAAATGAAGTTGTTTGCAAGTTGGCTTGGGAGATCTTTCACTCCTATACTGAGCTATTCTTCTTGAGGGGTTTCGTCCTCAAAAAGCTTGAGATTTCTAGACTCTCCAGTCTTCAACAAAACCCTTAGCCAAATTCTTCTTCTTCAACAATGAATGTGTAAAATGAGCTTTCATTGCCTTTTTATATTTCCTTGCTCAATTTGCATTTGATTTCCATTTCATTTAATTTACTTTCATTTCCCACCTTTCATTCTTTTAATTTTGATGTAAAACTTAATAAAATGACATCCCTTTAAAAAGTCACTTATATCTTCCTTTTAAATTGGCACTTAACTTTACATTATAAAGTGCACGTTAAAATCACTTATATCCTTTTAAATATAAAGTTCCCTTTTAATATATTTTAATAATGCATAAAGTTAAATTATTTACTTTAACTTTATTATTTGACGTTATTAATATTAAATGCATAGGACCAATATTAACCAAAATAACTCCAGGATATAATTATGCCATCGTGCCAAAAGTAGTAACTCTGCTAGCTGACCATACCCATGACTTACTATAAATAGTAAGCATGAGCAACACATCCAAGTGACTTACTAAAAATAGTAAGTGTGCATCAAAGTGTCCAAAATGGCCTTTGGAAGGCACACCACAAATAAACTGGGACACTGAGCTGAAGAGTACTGAAATAAATACCGAAAGGCCTACTGAAGAACCAAAGATCACCCTAGATGGGGTCCCTTGAACACCCTGTTAGCCTATGGGGACCAATCAATAAAATAACCACTGCATCTGATCGCTGCCTAGGAAAAGGGGACATTACAAATTGCCCGACTTGTATGGACTTGGGGGGGCATACAGCTCTCCTATGAGATTGCCCAATTTGTATGGATCCATATTTAGGCGTGGCTCTATCACCATTTCCAGGTGGTATGCTTGCAATGTATCCAGCTAGTGCCTTTCCACCAACACCCAATTTTCTTAACCTCCATGCCTATGGATACAACTATGATGATATCTCCATCCTCGATCTGAACTATGTAGGGAGATTTGGTGGCCATTGCATGACCATTTGGCTGATGCAAAATAGAGCACACAACAAACACATAATGAGCATAATTTCAAGCAGCTGCAATGGGGCCCATTGCCTTTCAAGGAGGGAGGAATGATCAGAAACAAAGTTGGGTATTCAATTAAATAATACATTTGAATTTTATAATCAAATTTGTCCTCATTCAAGTGTAATGACCTTTTAGTTTTAAGCTATCCATTCCACTTCTAATGAGGACATGGATGGTGAATTTTCAGCTTCTATGAAAATGTATAAAAAGGCTCAATTCAAAGCCAATAGACAAAGTGGTAGGCATACATCTCTTCGGATGAGTTTGTCAAGCTATGGCATACATCTCATCTAATGAGTTTGTCAAATTACATCAACTCTCCAAAATAGTGTCCAATGGGCAGACATCTCTCCTATGAGATTTCCCAACTTGTATGGACTCGGGGCATACAACTCTCCTACAGGATTGCCCAATTTGGACACTATTTCAGAGAATTGATATAATTTGACAAACTCATCAGATGAGATGTATGCCACAGCTTGACAAACTCATCCGAAGAGATGTATGCCTACCACTCCATCTATTGGCTTTGAATTGAGCCTTCTTATACATTTTCATAGAAGCTGAAAATTCACCATCCATGTCCTCATTAGAAGTTGAATGGACAGCTTAAAACTGAAAGGTCATTACACTTGAATGAAGACAAATTTGATTATAAAATTCAAATGTATTATTTAGTTGAATGCCCAACTTTGTTTCTAATCAAGTTGTATGGCGAGTAACTCACTAGGCTTGTTGGCTCACAAGTACCCCATGAGTTTTGCAACTATGCAATACCTGATTAACATCAAATCAAATGATATGGTTGTCATACAATAATGCAAACCTCTAAATGAGATATCACCATGGAAACCCCGACATGCATTTGCTAAAACTGAAATGCAATCTCTAAACACTAATATGCAACTACTAAATACTAACATGCATCAATTGAAACTAACATGCAACTATTGAACACTGACATGCAATTGCTGACAACTAAAATGTAACTATTAAAAATGACATACAACTTTTGAAAATTAACATGTAACTGTTGAAACTATAAAGACCTTCAATTGATTAGCACACTAGTAATCCTTGAGTGGAATTACTCAAATGAAGATGAGGGCTTTTGTCCTCAGGTCTAATCTTTGCAGCACACAAGTCTCTTCCTTGAACGCAATTCCTCTAGATACTCTGGCATATCTTGGAGTCTGCATTCCCATCTTGTGTTAAAGGCTCGTTTGGACCCATCTCCTTAAAGGGCGCATTTGAGGGGTCAAGCTTCTGATTTTTCATGCCTTAGACAATTTCTTGATCAACTTACTCCAGTTCTCCAAGTTGGGCGCATTTAGGGTGCTGAACTTTTATTTTTCACAGACTTGGAAAATTCTCATCATGATTCCTCTGACTTGGGCGCATATGATAGGTGTGTTGTGACCTATTTCACACATCGCCCCATTGCAAATGGGGAACCCCTAATTTTTGCTCCATTCTGGTCTTTTGGCTTTGGTTTTCTCTCTCTCTCTCTCTGTCTCTTTCTGATGTCTGCCTTTTCGGGGTTGTGCCCATCTGTGAGCCTAAACGTGAAATTTGGCCAAGTCTGAAAATTAGGGTTTGTACCTTTTTGGTCAAAATGAAGTCAAATGAAGTGAATGAATTGAAATCTGAGACTGGCGTTGATGTTAGTATGCTTCCAGCAAGTTTCCACTGAAATTTCATTAGATTCCGATAACTTACTATTTTTAGTAAGTGTGCAATTTAGGACGTTCCTTCGACATTTTTGAAATTTCAACAGTCACACTGCTTACAAAACACATCAAGCTGCTCACATGCAAAATTTGAGGTGAAACGGACAACTTGCTATTTTTAGCAGTTCGGCTTCCGAAGCAAATTTCAGGGTCTATACACAGAGTTTTTTAGTGCATATCTGAGGATTCTTTCTGGGTTTTCTGAGACCTTCACGATGTTGTAACATGCAAAGTGAGATAACGACTTTCAGAGTTCAGCCTTCAGAGGCTATTTTTAGGGTTTGCATGTCAGGGTTTTCTTTGCATGTCTGATGATTCCTTGTGGGTTTTTCGAGAGCTTCGCGATGATGTGACATGCAAAGCAGGATAATCACTTCTTCTGCAACTTGCTATTTTTAGCAGATGCACTCTGTCAGCCACTTCCCAGCACATCAGAATCACGAACATAATAGAATGCAACAGAAATGGAATCAAACGGAGGTCATCTGATATGCATGCAAGTTAAATTAGGGTTTCCAACTTCGGGACCCAAAAAGAGGGGTAAAATGCCAGAATTTTCGAAAATCGGTGTATCCCACTGCGTTCAGAATCTTTCAAGCTATCCACCGGTAAAATTTGAAGGCAAACAGAGCACTTACTATTTATAGTAAGTCATTTCAGAAACTGGCTAAAAATAGTAAACCAGCAGCAAGCGCCAGTGTCAACAGGCAGGTCACGTGGTGAGGAGCACGTCATTCAAATTTCAAGTCAAACAGAGTTGTGGAGATTCTGACTGACTGATTGCACTATAAATAGTAAACCGCAACCCAGTAGTACTGGAGAATCATAAGCACAAAGCCAATTAGTGCCAAACAAACATCAACAGGCAAAATTAAATGAATATAAAAACTACTAAAGTGTTGATGCTTATCCTCCTCCTATGCCAAAATGCGCCCATCCTCTAGCACATAGGAAATGCGCCAAAGTTAGAAGAAAGCTACAAGAAAGTCAAAAGTCAAAGAGGTTTCATCCTCCACTATAGGCAAAATATGCCCAAATGAGGGCATGTAAGGACAAAAACAAGGGAGCTTAAAGGTCACATGTTGGGCGTTGAAAGTTTATCCTTCTTTACACATGATATGCGCCCATCCTTCATGACATAAGAAATGCGCCATGCAAGCTAGGAAGAAGACAAAAGGATGCTGACTTTCCTCTCTCCCTTTTGAATGCGCCCAAAGTGAAGGTGTTGAAATAAAGTGACTAAAATTGGATGGTATCCTCTCAAAGTATAAAATATGAGACAAAGATATCTCAAAGCAATAAGCCAATCATCTCAAGTATAGATATGAATGAAATTGCCAGAGAAGAACTCAGTGGATGCCAGTTTCATGGGGTTGATAAAGAATTTTTAAGTCAAAGCAGAAAATACTCACAGGGATGAGGAACTTGAATAAATTTGTTGAAAATTATTTTTCTAAGATTCAAGAAAAATTAAATGACCCCGTTCGTTGTGTACCCATGAATTCAATGCGTTTTGAGGGAAATTTTCTTCTGGGTATTGAAGATTGTCGACGAGGAATGGATTTTAGTGTCTTCTGCGCTTCGCCAAGGCTTTCGGGATGGAGATTTTGATCGGCACTTGAAATAATGATTTTTCCTAAGGGAAATTTAAATTTTCTAAGGCAAAATGGATAAAATGTGTTTTCAAAAGGAAAAATGCTTCAGATGATGAATTTTAAGTTGACTGCCTAGGTGAATTTACTCAAATTCTTCGTGATGATAATCTTCTTGAAGCCAGAGATGAATAAAATTAAGTATCAAAGCTTCGGCTGGTGAAGTGAATTCCTTGAAGATGATGTGGTTGAAGCTAACACTCTCAAAAGATGATTTTAAAAGCATCATGAAGCAAGTAAATTTGTGCTCGAGGAAAAGGATGATCCAGAGATCACTCAGACCTTGGAAGTTAAAACGTGAAAATCAAGTAAGTTGAGTTTATATTATGAAGTGTTCTGATGCTCTTCTCCTTGCTTGTTTTGCAGGAGGAACATTGAGGCCAAGCGGTGGTTACTTGAAGTGATGAAGCTAATGGTCCAAGATGATGGAATCGTGAAACAAGTACTTGAAAGAAATGGCAGTGTTGGATTTTCTCCCTAAAGACCCAATACGCACCAAATGCAGTCAGGCGAATGCAAAGCGTGAACGATTGAATCCAAGACAAGAGAATCTTCCAAGTTCAAAATGAAGGAAAAGATGAAGGCTCGGGCATTCTCAAATAGGTTTAAAAGTTACAACCTTGAAGTTTTAGATTGAGAATGTGCCTGTTGTGCTAGTCCAAGAAATTGAAGCAGGGTTCACCAGACTTATCCAGTTTGCAGTCGAAAGTTGAACAGTGTGAACACGTCTATGAACAGGAATCTTCTAGAAGATGGTGTCCATTAATTGCTTATTTATTGCCCCACTCCTCTTTGTGGCGGTTTTTAGGGTGAATCTTGTTTAGGGCTGAGGTGGCACAATCTAGGCCATCCAGCCGATTGTAATCTGAGCAGTCCATTGGACTTGGCCAGCTATAAAAGGGGGGGTCCCCCTCATTTGTACTCAGTAGAAGTTAGACAGTAGAGATTAGAATAGAGAGACAGCTAGGTGATAGCTTAGAGATAGCTTAGTATAGATTAATAGTGTAGTTGAAGAAGAAGGAAAGTTTTCCTTTGAAAACTTTTGCAAGAAATTGTTGTGTAAAACTTTCATAATAAAAGATCTTTTCATTGATGGTGAAATTCGTCTTTGTTATGGATAGCTAGCGAGGTTTCTTCATCCCTTCTACTTCAAGTAGCGTAGAGTAGCGTAATTTCATTTTTATGCAAGTAGATGTTAGCTATGGAATGTGGTGTTTGATCTAAGCAAGCTTCGCTTATCCATACCACTAGCGGGCTCACTGATGGTGTGTTCGCCTTGTGTGGTCAACTGGAAACGTTGTGGGCCTAACTTCAATCACAGTTTGAATGATGGTATGCGTCGTTGTGATGGTATCTTCATGTCAAGTGGTGGTTTGAACATCTTTAGTCATCTCCCCTGAAGATTGCACCGACTCCGTGGAAGCTGTCCGAGGCGAGGCAAAGTGAAGTTTGGTTGAAGTTTGCTGAAATTGAGCTCCATATCCTGTACTTAGAATAGATTTAGACTCTCTAAACGCTGCAACCACTTTAAATTCAGTACTTTCTGGTTAGAATAGGAAACTTGTGCTTCACTGATAAATCTGTCGAATTGTGAAAACCCCTTCCCCTGCTATTGAACAATTCCGTAAGTCCCCTTGAAATACCAGCAAATCACATTGAGCCAACTGAGACTATTCGCATTGAAGGAACCTTGGAGTTGAACGCACGAACTCTCTCGCAATCTTAGCGTGCTGGATATTTTGATCAAGAGAGAATGGAGTAGCTGTTGACGACTTTATTCTGCATTGGTGCGGTCACGAAAAACACATCAACAAGGTGGAGGTTTGATTTTGTGCCTTAGGCGTTTTTCTGCTTCCTCCTTCAAGTTGGGTGCATTTAGGGGATCCAACTTCTAGTTCCATCCCTCAGAAAAAATCCCAAGCCTTCCCAATCCTCATAGGGCGCATTCTAGGGGGTCTAGTTTCATTTCCAAACACTTAGAAACTTTTCTCATGCTTTCTCTGACTTGGGCGCATCTAGGGGTTCCTCCTTTCATTTTTCAACACTTAGAAAAAATTCTCTCCAACTTGCTTCATCCCTCTAGGCGCATTTGAGGTCCCCTGCTTCTACTTTGATATGTCTTAGGCGTTTTCTAGTCCTCTTCACAAGCTAGGTGCATTTTGAGGATGGTGCTTCCACTTTGAAACACTTAGAAATTTTTCTCAAACACCTCCTTGACTTGGGCGCATTTGACCCCTCATACTTTCATTTTCAACACTTAGAATATTTTCATGGCCTCCTTCCAGACTTGGGCGCATTTAGGGAGTGGAGCTCTCATTTTCCAACACTTAGAAATTTCATCCACCTTGGCCTCCTCAAGATGGGCGCATTTTGCCCCTTGAGCCGATGTTTTTATGACTTAGACAAAATTTCTATCACTTCTCCACATTCCTAGGGCGCATTTGGCGAGCTTTCATTTTCGTTACTTAGACAACTTTTCCCATGTCTTCTCATGAATAAGGCGCATTTAGACCCATGAACTTTCATTTCACTTGCCTTAGAAACATTTTCACCTAGTTCTCCTTGAATGGCGCATCTGAGGGGGTGAACTTCCATTTCTCTACAGACTTAGATAATTTCTCCACCCAGCCTCCTCTCAAGGGTGCATTTGAGGGGTGCTACTTCTGTTTTCTCTAGCCTTAGACAAACTTCATGCCATCATCTCTCAGCTTGGGCGCATATGAGGGGGGTAGCTTCAAGTTTTCTTCACTTAGAATCCTTTTCTACTCCTCACCAGCTGGGTGCATTTCATAGGTGGTGATGTCATTTTGAAACACTTAGAAGCATTTTCAAGTCATCTCACCTCCACCTGGAGTTTGGGCGCATTCAGGGTCTCGTGCTTCTAGTTTCGAAGACTTAGAAAATCTTCCTTGCCTCCTTCTAGACTTGGGCGCATTTGGGGGTGTGTGCTTCCATTTTGAATGACTTAGAAACTTGTTTGAACACTTAGTCCATTTTGTAACTGGTTCGCCTTAGCTTTCTATTTTGAGTATATCTCCTGATTTTGCAACTTCGACTGACTTGAAATTCGTTCCATGGGATCCTCGTAACCTGTTTGACCTGTTCACACTGGTGCTTCATGCTGACCTGCTATTTATAGCCCAGTTCTGGAGGTGGCTTACTCTAAATAGTAAGTACTCGGATTGCACTCAAATTTACCAGTAGACTGCTTGAAGGATGCTGATCGCAATGGGATACATCCATTTTCAAAGATTTTCGAGTCTTACCCCCTATTTTAGGCACCGAAGGTGGAAACCCTAATCTGACTTGTATGTGCCTCCAATGTCTTCCGTTTGACCCCGTTTTTGTTGCATGTCGCCCTGTTCAAGATACAGAGGTGCTGGGGAGCTGCTGGAGTGAACCTGCTAAAAATAGTAAGTGCCTGAAAAAGTGACCAACCACTTGCCAGACGTGTTTGCATGTCATATTGCCCGAGAGATCTTAAAAAACCTAGAAAAACCCAACAAATTGGTCCGCATGCGAGCACTGGCTAAAAATAGTAAGTTCCTGAAAAAATGATTAACTCTGCTTGCATGTCACATCATTGCGAAGCACTCAAAAAACCCATAAAGAATATCCGGACATGCATTAAAAAATCTTGCATGCAAACCCTAAAAATGACTCCCGAAGTCAGAATTGCTGAAAGTCATCATCTCAGCTTGCATGTTATACCATTGTGAAGGCCTCGAAAAACCCAGAAAGATTCTCTAGACATGCACTGAAAAAGGACACATGCAAACCCTAAAAATAGCCTTCGAAGTCAGGACTGCTAAAAATAGCAAGTTGTCTGTTTGCACTCAAATTTTGCAAGTGAGGAGTTCTAAGAGTTCTAAGTGCAGTGCAACAGTTAGAATTTGAAAAGCCCTAGAAAATAGGCCCCCAAATTGGTACTTGCTAAAAATAGTAAGTTGTCAGAATTCAATGAAATTTCGCTGGGAACCTACTGGAAGCCTTCTGACTGCAATGCCAAGCTCAGATTTCAATTAGCCAACTCAATTTGACCTCAAAATAGCCTGAAGATTCAAAACCCCAATTCGTCAGACTTAGCCAAAATTCAAACCTAGGCTCAAAAGACGGGCACATCCCCGAAAAGACAGACGGAACAGAGAGAGACAACAGGAAAACCAACCAAAACTAAAGCCAAAAGACCCAAACGGAGCAAAAATTAGGGGGGTCCCCATTGTGAATGGGGTGATGTGTGAAAAGGTCACAACACCACGATGATCAACAAAGCAACTGGAAGTAGAAGAATTTAGGGCAGCAAAAGGAGCAAGGGAGTTTCAGAGCAACATAACAATGGCTATTATTATTATATATTTTTTTAAAAGGGGTAAATGCCTTTGTTTGGAGCTACAAACCAGTGAGATCACAAACGGGGGACCTCTCCTCCAAAATGCTCAACAATAACGCCCCAATAGGGTTTGAACCTTGGTTGCAAGAACCACAACACCACAATTTAACCATCACACTATGCTAACACCAACTTTATTATTATAATTTGTTTATATACATATTATTAAATAATAAATACAATAAAAACATTACTATATAAATATAATTAAATTACAAAAATCTAATATATTTAAAATTTAATATTACTATATTATATAAATAATAAATAGGAAATATATAATAAATTCAAGAGTATAAAATTATGTAGAAATTTATTAAAATAATTAATATACAAAATAAAATTTATATTATATTATTACATTTAATGTACATAAATTATTAATTATAATAAATTAATTTTTTATTTTTTTTTAAACTGCAGGAATCGGGTAGCAAGACCCCCTATAAACTGCAGTGCGCCTGGTAAACTTTTTAACATGACCGGCGGCGCTGGCGCGACACGCCCTCCGGTACCACGAGACGGGGGGAGACTAGAACTCGTGACCAGCAGAGCCGCAACGGAATTACTTAGCCAACCGAGCTAGGGCCCCCGCCCATAATAAATTAAATATATCAGGTAAAGATTATTTTTATTTTTTAAAGTTACAACTTATATGAATCGTGGAGGTGCATAGTGAGGGATCTGCAAGAACTAGAAGAATCAAGCAACTCATCATAAGTTGTTCCAACTTCCAATGGTTGGTGATCCATGAGGGAAATAGTGCAGGACTTCAAGATCAACTTAAAAGTTGGCAGCTCCATCATGGCTGCTTTGTAGAAGGTGGCTGCAACATATTTAGTTAGACTGTTTGAAGTTGGCACAAATTTGTGCGCCATTCACGCAAAGAGGGTCACGATAATGCCAAGGACATCCAACTCACTCACTCCATCCCAAGAAATAGTAGTGAAGATTAAAAACTTACAAACATTTATGAAAAGAATATTATAGGGCTTAGTTGCAATGTAGAAAAATTGTTTTTATTTTTTATTTTTCATTTTTTGATGGTTTAATTTTTTTTAGTGATCTTGAGTAGGAGATCCCAATCATCCCTGGGATAGTTGAGGGATGTTTAGGTGTCTTTTGGTCATCCCAAGGACAACAGAGAGTCCCTTGGCTGTAGAAGAATACATCCCCATGGATATTCTACTCAGTGGTAGGAAGACATCTTGCCCCAATCCCCAAAATGGGGTTTTCTCAGAGGGATTGTGGTTGGGATTAAGCATGCTCTAACTCGTCAAAAATCCTCATGTTAATGCCATGGAATAAAGTTTTGCAAAAGAAACCTTCATTAGTTATACTTTTAGTTGTTAGCTTATATACACAGGCATATAATACCTTCATTTGCAAAGAGTATGCAATGCAAAATAATACCAGTAAATAGTTTGTCTTCCATCTGATTTTAGCATGCTGCTCAAATCATCCTCTTCAGTATTTTATAAAAATTACCAACAAAAAATAGAAAAATAAATAAATAAATAAAGCTACAGTAACCTGTGAAATATGTAGCCTCATATCTGATACTTAAAAATAGACAGAACTTCTTCTTAATGAAGACAAAACATGAATGTGGATTATAGCAAAAGTAAAGACTCTACACATTAAGAATGAAGAAAGATGATTACATCAGTTGCTTGTCTCTGAATCTCTTCAACTAGATAGGGTCCATTGCTTTCTGAGTTCCGCATATCTAATAGTTCCTGTCGGTGTGAAGGAATACGACTCTTTTAAAAATAGTGAAAATTAATAAAATTTCCTCAAAGAAAGAACCACTTATGTTGCATTACCCATGAGTGGAATACAATGGATACAATAACCTACTGTACAAAACAACTCGTACATCAAATAGGGTAACAAATATATACCTGTGCATAAGGAGCAGCTATTTTAGCAAATGAAAATTCTGGATCTAATCCATAACCAATACCTGCAGAAAATTTTGCCAACAGGAAGCAAGAATCAGAAAACCAATCATCAGCCACCCTTAATCAATGTAAGGGAACAAGCTTTTCAGCTCTTATTGACAATACTTGCGTTTCAAGATTTAGATCATTTTCAAAACAACTTTATATATAAGCTTACCTATTTAGGAGTAAGCAATACGTAGAGTAGGAAAAAGGTATATCATTGTTTAACAAGAATCAGATTCTTTTGGATAAGTTAAAAATCAAAATAGCAAAATTGTACATTTGTTCAGTTGTGAAACTATCATATCAAATAAGCACCATATCAAAAGAATGTAAATACCATAGTTACAAGACTTGGACTCAGCTTAAACTCATTTGGTTGATTTTTTACTCCAACTAAGACTTGGTATATTGAAAAATCAAAAAACCATGAAATATAGAGATTTTTAAAGGACTAAGTTATTATCATGCACCATGTAAAAAAGATGTTCATATCTGACAGGAATGATTGAAAATCAGATCTGTTGTACCCAAAATTGAAATTTTTGCTTCATTAAGTTATTTTGTAAAAATGGTTAAAGTCTTGTGGAAATTGTCGAATTTTTTTTTTTTTTGCATGTCATGCATGTTAGTGAAAAACTCAGATTTTTCAAAATCTAACGATTTGGGTCTCCTTAGAACGAAAATGTTTACAAAACCCAGATCTTGGTTTTTCAGCCATACTTTTTAAGAAAATTTCTATTTTTAGAAAGTTTCTAAAAATAGACTTTTTCTTAGTTTTTCTGGGTGTCTTCTCAAATGGATACTGTTGACGCCAAAATTTGACGAGGTAACAGAGTCTTATGGGAAACTCAATTTAAGGGAGACCTTTTGCGCTAAACTGAGTAACCTCCGGATTTTTAGAGAAGCCGGCTTCTTCTATAATGGGGTTTGAAAGGGAAAAGGAAGCGGATATAATAAAGTAAAGTCTAACCTAAGACGATGCGCCAAGATTTGATGATGGGCACAATAAATCATAGATTTAAGGGCCTGAATGGGGTTGTTGTATTCCAAAACATCAGAGACTTAAAATTATAGCATAGACAATTCATTTATTGACATAAAATAATATTGCATACATTCTTACTGCCAAGAAGAGTCATTAGACATGATCTAGGTAAGTAAACTTGCATCCAACATATATAGAAGTTCTTCAAATGAAGTGTCAAAACAATATAAAGCACAGTTCACAGTTTAATCAAAAGCATGAAAAACAGAAAGGCCGAACAATTGGCACAGTCTGAGAGTTTTGCAATTAAATAAAACAGTAATAGAGGCCTGGTCTTTTTTTGCTAAAACCAGCGTGTTTTTCTCTAGTTTCCGACTCTTTTCTCATCAACAGAGAAAGTATATATAGTAGGAAAACCTCCCACCACTTCAGAGAACAACAATAGAAAAGATCTCGCAATTTTTTGCAATGATGCCTGAATCAGAATATTCCCAAGGCCGTTACAACAGCATCGAGCCGGAACACAGCATCTAGTCATCTCGGGCACAGGTGCATCCTTTGTAATGATGGCGGTGGTCCCAGCCAGTCTCGATCAGACAAGTGTCATCCATCGCTGCGAATGATTATGACAAGCAACAACCAATAGCATTATTTAGTTCATCCGGCTTATTGCCCGCATAACAGATCAGCCGTTAGGCACGTGGCAGCCTTTCCCTGCCCGCATGAACCTTTCTCCCATCGCTGTCGAGGATTTGTGAAAATGCAACACGTGTCGAATGGGCTGAGAACCTTATCACAGCAGAGGGAACGCTCCATCAGCCGGGCGTAAAAGACGCGTGGTAGCATTTTGCTGTCCGCGGTTGCTATTTCATCCCCACGTTGAAAGATTCGCGAACACTTTTTAGGAACGAAGGCTTCTTGGAAGCATTTCGCAGCCCGACGAGGCCTCAAGGAAACAAGAAACAAAAGCATACCGTAACCGCGACACGTGGAAGCACAGAGGAGTTTCCCAGGATCCGAAAGGAATGACGATACTCGAAACTGCGAAGAATAGATGCGCAAAGCGGCAGATCAAAACTTTGATAAAAAAGCCGAGCAAACTCGGCAATGCATAGGCCGACGCACACATAATACAAAAAGATAAACCCGAAGGGAGCTGCTCAAATATTTATTTAACAGCTTTTGGCGACTAACAGGGGTGTTTCGACTAAGGAACGGAGAACCCAAAATTTCTTTGGTTTTGCATACCAGAGCCTTATCCATAGGGCTAATGGAGTCAGATATTGGAAAGAGCCGCCTGCAAAGGCGACCATTCATCTTCGGACGGCTTCACTATGTTGCACAAATTCTCCTGTGCTCCACGTAGATCAATAGTTTCTTTGTGAGACAGCACATCGGGTAAACCGGCCCCTGCTTGTATATGAAATAGTATCTGTGAGAGTGGATGAATGACTGCCTCAATGTCGACTGCCGTTGGTTAGGATGGCTGAACTCCCTGAAAGCCTCCGGGTCGCCTTCCTTCTCTTCAATAATTTCTGCAATTTGCACAGTCGTGGCAATAGAGCCATCCTCGAGGAACGGGGACGGCAGTCCCATCCTGCCTAACTCGGAGAAACATCCTGAAAGATTCCGAACCAAATTTTTTTTTATTTTTTGCAATGCAATTACAAACAACATGCACCCGTTAGGGTTAGCAAATAACTAAACAATGCAAAATTCAACTCTAACCAAGGATGTACACCAGGATCCTGAGATGGGCAAGGTGTTAGCATGTGGTCAGAGGATCTCGATGCAATGCACAAACTGAAATAACCCTAACCAAGAATGCGCTAGATGACAGTGTGCATATGGTCAGAGGATCCCTATCAATTACGGTGCTGGAAGTAAACTCAACACCAAGTATGTGCTACCCAAATCCAGAATGGAGACGGGGCTACCGTATGGCGGAGGTATTAAGCAATAAAATGCAACTACAAAAGTAAAGTAGGTGGCAAGCCAGCCTCTTCCACTTGTGCAGTGGGTATTACAAGGCATGATAAAACAAGATTAAAAGAAGTGCTAACAGTACTACTGATCAGCTTACAATGAGATGTAGAATGCCTGCAAGATCAAGAGTTAGAGCACTTCGAATCACTGCAATAGCAAATGTATCTTCCACAAGGCCTTTTTATGACTTCCTAACATCAACCCTTCACTAAAATGCAAACTTCTCAAATCTGATATGACAGACCAGCATGTTAATTTGCAAAACCAGCAACATAGCACCCTACCTAAATGCTCATAACTCACTCAATTTTCACTCAAATCACATGAGATAAGATGCATAATGATCCTAAGGAGAATACGCCCAAGATAGAACCCAAAAACTGACTCAAAAACCCACTGATATTTTCTACACGAATTCCAGGACACCTCCAGATGGTACGGCCCTCAAGGAGGGGCGATTCCTTAAGATAAAATTCATTTCTTCATTAAAAAATCTGCAAATTGGTAAATAGGGGCGCCCTTGCCAAAGAGACACAAAGAGACAATACCCAGAATGATTCTTTTTGTATTTTTCGACTTATGAATAAAAACAACAATCTGGTACAACATTCAGCAACTCCAGAAATGATAGATTATGCAACTAATTGAACTTCAAAAGACAAAACAAAACTACAATGCAAACCTCATTACAAAATCTCTCACAAGTAGACTAAATTCTCCACTAGATGCTATCTCTCAAGCATGAAGTCAAGCCAAAGCTAGGAGGCATTCATTCCTCAAAGCAGTCCCAACACCATTCCGGTAGCATAACAATACTTCAGATATAAGATGATCAAAAGAGGACCCAAGGCTTCCTTTTATAAATTTGAGAAGGCCCCTCCAGAAGCTTCTAGAAACCCTAATTTTCAAATTTGAAATAACTCCTTTTCCCTCCAAGAGATGGCGTCCCTTTTCAAGCATTCTCTTTTGACTTTTAATTTTAAATTCACCATTTCAAGAGGTAGGCGTCCAAAATCAAGCTTTCTTTTTGACTTTAATAAAATATAAATCACCTTCATGAAGCGCCCACCTTGAAAACCACTTTTTAAGACAACTTTAAGTTAAGAGACTAGGCCAAGGGGGGGTATTATAACATTAAAATATAACATTTTAAAATCATCTTGACTTATCTCTCCAAACGCATCCCGAGGCCAAATTGAGCAATTCCAACTGAACTGACAACTGAGGGAAGCCAACTGAACCGAAACCAACCTGCCAACTGCCAAAAATAGAATTTACTAAAAATAGTAAATTCCAAAAAGTGCTCGGAACGCAAAGCCAGACACACCATTGCGAAGCTCTCTGAAAACCCAGAAAGAATCTGCAATCGAAACGCCAAGACTCAAGCAACAACAACCAACAAAGCAGGAAACCCTAATTTCACCTTTCGAGTAGCCTACGGATCTCCGGAATACTACGGATCTCCGGAATAGGCCAACGATCAACAGAAAAGATCATGCTCGAGAAGGGGACATTACAGTCCGCCCTCCCCAAGATTGCTTGTCCTCAAGCAATCGCAAGCCTGGATGCTGCAGAATCTCATCATTCTCCCAAGTCGCATCCTCCATAGGCAAGTTCTTCCACTTCACCAAATACTCTCTGATTGTTCTTTTTCTCAAAGAACGCTCTCTGGAATCAAGAATCTCTTCTGGAATCAAGACTAACTGTCCTTCTTCATCCAAGGGTGGCAACTGTGATGAAGCAACAACATTATGTCCAAGTGCCTTCTTGAGGCGAGACACGTGGAAGACATTGTGTACTCTGCTATTCGAAGGTAGCTCCAACTCATAAGCTATTGCTCCAACCTTTCTGTTAACTTGGAATAGCCCATAGAAGCGAGGTTTGAGCTTCTCAGCTCCACTCTTCTTGAGAGAAGACTGTCTGTAAGGTTGCAGTTGAAGATAAACCATATCTCCAACCTCAAAAGAGCGCTCAATACGCCATTGATCAGCGTACATCTTCTGCTGATTCTGTGCAATCTGAAGGTTGTTCTTCAAGGATTTCAAGATATCCTGACTCTGCTGCAACAAATCCTTAGCTTGAGGGGCTTTGCTATCACCAAACACCAAATCAGCAAAGCTAGGAGCCTCATAACCGTAAAGAGCCATGAAAGGTGACATCCTTATTGACATGTGAAAAGAAGAGTTGTGACAATACTCGCCTATGTGAAGCCATTTCATCCATACTCTTTGCTGCTCCGAAACATAGTTTCTCAAATAACCTTCCAACCATTTGTTCACTATCTTTGTTTGTCCATCGGTTTGAGGGTGATAACTAGTGCTTGGAGTAAGCACCGTACCACTCATCCTGAAGACTTCTTGCCAAAAAGTGCTTAGGAACTTGCTGTCCCTATCACTCACAATGTTTTTCGGCAACCCATGCAACCTAAACACCTCATGAAAAAACAAATCTGCAACTTGTGCAGCTGAAAACGAGCTAGTGATGGCAAAAAAGTGAGCAAACTTTGTTAATCTGTCCACTACAACATAGATACAATCCTTGCCTTGGACCTTAGGCAACCCAGTGATGAAATCCATGGATATGCTTTCCCATTTTTGATTGGGAATGGGAAGAGGTTGCAACAGACCAGTTGGTAGAGTATGCTCATTGTTGTTCATTTGACAAGTGGGACACTCCTGAATGTAGCGTTGAACTTCCCCTTTCAGCCCTTTCCAAGAGAATCTTTCCCGAATCTGCCTATATGTCTTGAAGAACCCCTGATGACCAGCAAGTGGAATGTCATGAAATATCAACAAAATCTTCTTTTTGAGCTTAGAATCAGCCACCAAAAAGATTCTACCCTTGTAGTGTATTAGCCCTTCAACCACCTTGTACCTTTCGTCATGAAAAGTACCCTCAATGATGCTGGTTGCAAACTGATTTTTGGCATAATCAGCAAGCAACATGTCCTTCCAATCAGCAGTAAGCTCGCACAATGAACTCAAATGGGGTCTCCTAGATAGAGCATCAGCCACAATGTTGTTTTTCCTTTGACATACTCAATGTCAAAATCGTAAGCTTGAAGCTTACTCACCCACTTTTGTTGCCTCTCGTTCAAATCCTTCTGATGCATGAAGTTCTTGAGACTATTGTGATCAGTCTTGACCACAAACTTGCTTCCCACCAAATACTGTCTGAACTTAGCTAATGCATGCATAATGGCAAGCATTTCCTTGTCATAGATGGAGTAGGTCCTCTCAACACCTCTTAGTTTTCTGCTCTCAAACACAATGGGATGTTTGTCTTGCATCAAAACAGCCCCAACTCCTTCACCGGATGCATCACACTGTAGCTTGAAAGGCTTGGAAAAATCTGGAATAGCCAAAACCGGACAAGAGCTCATGATCCTCTTAAACTTATCAAAAGTAGTTTGAGCCTTTTCTGACCAACAAAAAGCCCCCTTTTTCGTGAGGTCAGTAAGAGGAGCAACATTCTGTGAGTAGCCCTTCAAAAATCTTTGGTAAAATCCACAAAGACCCAAGAACCCTCTCAAATGAGTCAAGTTCTCAGGAGGTGGCCAATCAACAATTGTCTTGATCTTTTCAGGATCAACCTTCACTCCTTCAGCACTGATTATGTGACCAAGGTAAAGTAGCTCCTTCATTCCAAATTCACATTTGGATTCTTTGGAAAATAAGCTCTCAGATTCTAGGATGCTAAGCACTTCCTCCAAGTGCTTGAGATGCTCTTCCCATGTCTTGCTGAAGATCAAAATGTCGTCAAAAAATATCAATACAAACTTCCTCAACTACTTCTGAAAGACTCTGTTCATGCAAGACTGGAAGGTAGCAGGAGCATTAGTCATTCCAAATGGCATGACTAAAAACTCAAAGTGGCCATAGTGACATCTAAATGCTGTCTTCTCAACATCAGATCCTCTCATCCGAATCTGGTAATAGCCCGATCTCAAATCGATCTTTGAAAAGAACTTGGCTCCATGTAGCTCATCAATGAGCTCATCTATCCTTGGAATGGGGTATCAATTTTTGATGGTGCTTTGATTCAAAGCACGATAATCCACACACATGCGAACGGTACCATCCTTCTTCTTCATAAGTACAACTGCTGAAGCAAAGGGACTCTTACTTGGACAAATGAAGCCCATCTCCAAGAGTTCCTTAATGTTTTTCTCAATCTCATTTTTCTGCTTCTTAGGGTACCGATATGGAGTTGTAATAACTAGTTTAGCTCCTTCCTTGAGCTCAATGACATGCTCTGAACCCCGTTCAGAAGGTGGTCCAGGAAGTAAATCAACAAACACCTTGCTATTCTTTGTGAGTAAAGACTGAATATCAGGAGGATAGTCTCTCTTTGTTTCAACCGGACTAGCAGGAAGAATCATGCATTCTGCAGCCCACTCAACTTGATCATGACGAATCAGCCTTGCCATTATCTTGAATGACACAATCCGGGGACCACCATTAGGCATTCCTCTTAACACCACCTTCTTCCCATCGGATTGAATTTTGAGCTCCATGGTTTGCAGATTTAAGGAGATCTCTCCAAGTGAACGCAGCCATTGAATGCCTAGGACGACATCCGTATCTCCAATGCTGACCACATAGAAGTCATCCTTGACCTCATAATTGCCCAATTGCATAGACATGTTTTAAATCTTCTTGGTGCAAGAAATGTGGAACCCATCAACAACCATAACCTTGAAGCCTTCGAAATCTTCTGTTTGCAGCCCCTTCTTTGCCACCACAACTTCATCAATGAAGTTATGCGTTGCTCCAGTGTCAATCAAAACAACTATTCGCTGCCCCTTAATCATCCCGCGAACTTTGAAGGATTCATTTTTTTGAAAGCTCGATAGTTGAGCCAAGGTACCTCCACTTCCTTTTTCATCTTCAGACTCTTCTGGAGCTCTTTCCACTTCACTATCATCAAAATCAGACTGCTGATCTGAAAAATCAGAATTACTTTCTTCAGCTGAATAGTATTCAATTTGATGAAATTTGACTCCCTTTGGGCAAACATGATCTTGGGACCATTTTTCTCTACACTGGAAACATAACCCCTTTCTTCTGAGTTCGTTAAGTGTCTCTGGATCCAAACTTGTGACATGAGGTTTATGCTGTTTGAACTCCTTATGATGAGGTCTTTGATGAGGACTTTTTCCTTTATCCCCTTTGTGAAATGATGGCTTGGATTGAAACTTTGCTTTAGGAGCAGCCCACTCCATGTTTCTTGCTTTCTTCATTGCCTCCTGTAGGGAGGGTGGATCAAAAGCTTTAATCCAACCCTTGAGTGGCTCCATCAATCCTTCACTGAATAGGCTCACCAAACGCCTCTCAGTGATTCCCGTGACCATGACTGAAAGTCTTTGAAACTCAGCTATGTAGGCATCAACTGTGCCATATTGCCTAAGCTGTGCCAATTCTCTGAAAAGCACTTCAGGATCTTTTTTCTCAAATCTCTCTATGAGCCTATTGGTGAACTCATCATAGGTAGTGATAGACCCATGACCTAAAGTGACTAGGCCATGGTACCACCACTCGTGCGCCACCCCATCTAGGTGTAGCATAGCGAACTTAATCGCCTCTTCTTCTGCCATGGGTCTAAGAGCTAAATGGTTGTCTAACTTCTGTATCCAAGCTCTTGCTGAACTGTTGTCACTCCCATCAAAGTGTGGAAGCATAACCTTGTTGATAGTTGTTGGCGTAAAAACTAACACCTCTGGAGTGCAGGTTTGTACGGACAACTATGCACACTGCGTAATGAGTGCTCTTCAAATTAGGAGGGGAAGTTCCCTCGTAGTGCTGGAATGCGTGGAAAAGAAAAGTAATCTAAGTCCTATCTTTTTGTTCTCAGCTGGAAGAGGCACAAGGTTAAGAAAACCAAGAACGTTGCAGCTAAGGATTTTTTGGTTTCGCAGATCACTAACTACAACTAAGCTAACTACTTTAAATCTATCCAGTTTCCTCAAGAAAACAGAGCATGAGGAAATGGAGCAAGGTTTGACTATCTGATGATAAACGAGTATAGATTCTCAACTTGAAGGCAAGGTGGCATATCTATTAGCTCAATCTAAACAAGTTTATTGGCAACAACAAATATACGATAAACTAAGTACGGATTCTCAACTTGAAGGCAAGGTGGCACAACTATCAGCTCAATCCGAATAAGTTTATTATTCACACACATCACACGATATCCAAGTACAGATTCTCTACTTGAAGGCAAGGTGGCACAACTATCATCTCAATCTGGACAAGTTTATTGAACACAAAACAAGAAAGAATTCACCATTATAATTGCATGAAACCCTATGTGGCATAACAATTCATCATAATAGTAAAAACGCATGAACAGATATAGAACGAGCAATATTGAGGGCAAGGTGGGCACAGCATATATTTCTCTCTCGTGCAAAAGTTATTTACAAATGAGCAAAAGCTCTTATTATATAGACATCGAAAGGTGTAGGGAATCCTAAAATAACCTTGAGTCAACTACAGTCTTGCAATGCATGCAAGATTTATTACTAAACCCTAATAAAATAAACTATACAGTTAACTGGAAAGCTACCATCAGTTAACCGGTACATCTAACCTAAATGGACAATGTGCAAGCATGCACGTCCTTATTTAAAGCAAAGTTAACTGGACACTACCCTCAATTAATTGGAAACCCTAACCCTAACTCCCGTGAAGATAATTCCAAGGATGAGATAAGCATGTGTGAAGTCAGCAAGTGAACTCAAGACTGGAAGTCGAGTTAACTGCTGCTCATGACTTAACCCTCGAAATTAACTACAGGGTCCAACTGGCAGATCACTCCATGTCATCTTGGTCTAACACTTCGACCAAGAACTCGTCAATCACTCTGTCTTCAGGCACTTTGATACTATCCAAAAGAACAGTCTGCTTCTTCAGTTCTCTGCCACTTTCTTTAACCGTATGCATGCATTCTTTGACATCTTCAGCCGCTTTCTTGAAACTAGCTGAAATCACTGAAATGTGATCCAAAATCTCCATCAAGATATCATGAATAAGCTTCTGAAACTCAGTTTGTACAGCCTCGAGATCAACGTAGGTACTATCTTCATGAAGATAATGGCACAGTATCTGAGTGACTTTGGTGGCTCCATAAATGGGGTGATCTCTGTTCCTTTTGCAACTTAACGCTTCATTGCCAGCTGCTCTGATGAAAACCTAAATTAAGATTGATTTGGTCTTGAATTCAATCTAGTTGAACCGCCTTTTGAAAAACTTTCCCATTGACTGTGAACACGGCTATCTTCTGACAACTTTCTCGGAAAGCTAAAATGGCTTCTGGTGAGGCTAAAAATAGCGTGTCGGAGGATAATTTTCACCAAAAATTCTGAGACGTGGGTTTTGTCCGGAAAATGATTCTAAGACAACCCACAATGTCAGAATTGTGAAAATACGTCCTTTAGCTTGACATGCAAAGATTCTTTAGTCGAGAATTGTAGGTGCTTTTAGAGCTTCCCGGGGCAATTTTTCATGAGAAAATCTGGAACATGGGTTTTGTGCACAACGGAATTCTGAACAAATCCAGATGATGCGATTTTCAAAAAGATGTGATTTTATCCCACATGCAAAGAAATCTTCGAAAAAAAGCACAGAGCTTCAGAATGAAGGCTGCGGGGCAATTTTCTAGAAAAAATCTAAGACGTGGGTTTTGTTGTTGCAAATACTGAAGTGTGCGAACCCAGATGATCAAACTCTGAAAGTATGTTGAATTTCTTTGACATGCGAAGAAAGTACCTAAGATGAGAAATAGAAGAAATAAGACAGAAGATAGAAAGTTTTGTTTGTTCTGCTTCTAAAAAATTCGCCAATCTCTTTTTGGAACTTGATAAAACCTGCATGCAAAGTGAAAACAAAGTCTTGAATCTTCTTCCTCTGAACAATCTGAATCCGTTGCTATGAAGAACGCTGAATTCTGACACCTGTAGCACCTTTAACTTGCTGCCCGCTCAAGAAGAATGTATATTTCGAAGCTTGAGATGATGAAATAATGGACGCCAATGCTTGAATAAATAGATTTTCATCTTTGAAATTCGCACAAAGGCATTAAACCTTGAAAAATGGCGCTAGGCTTATGATTGGACCCCAATTTTAGTTAACTGAAACTAAAATAAGCTAAATAAAGCATCATGCTTTAGGGTTTCTCACCAAGACTTCAATTGCAAATTTATTTAAAGCACCATGCGATTTTGACTTTAGTTGACAATCCTTATTGAATTCGCCATACTTCAAAATTCACTAAATTTACAATTAAGAATTAAAGCTTCCCTTTCAGAACTGAAGTTGACAACAAGAATTCGCCACACTTCATGCTCATGCTTTAAATCTTCAAAAATTCTAAATATGGCATCCCTTTTAAGACTTTAGTTGACAATGAATGAAGCACCATCTTCACAATTTCAACCAAATTCGCCATGCATGCAAACTCAAGTTGATTTTCAAGCATAATCTTCAGTTAAGTGAACATGCAAACAAGTTAACTCAACATGCAAAGTTGTTAACTGGACATGCAAACTAGTTAACTCGACATGCAAACTGAAAGATCACTCAACATGCCAATATATGAACTGAAGATGACAACCCAGAAATTGTTCAGTCTAACTGAAGTCAGAACTCAAGTTAAGGCGCACTAGTCAACTACTTTCGAAAACTCAACTTTGACCTCTTAAGGCGAATTCGAGACTTAGCCAATTTTCATGAAAATTTGGACTTAAACCTCTTTCGAAACCTCTGTTCATCCTCTGACACTGGCTGACTGACTCCACCGATTGGCTGGCTGACAGGTGCATCGTAGAGCAGGACAAAAACTGATCAAAAGATACCTTGAGACTGAACATCATAAAACTAACATCTGAAGGCTCAAAAATCCAAGCGCCCTTTTCAAGAACTGCTCTTTTTCTCAGAGTTAGTCAAATTTTTTCATCTGCATCTCGTACGAAGGGAAAAATAAATTCTTCATAACTTCTAATTAACCAAGTTTCAGGATTGGATCACAGGTTCACTGCGGAGTTGACTTCATTTTGCATGACAGCTGCAAAGGCACATTTCTCCAGAAAACATCATCTGAGGGGTGAAAATCAAGGGCCCCTTTTTCAAAAGTTGCTCTTTTACTCCCAGAGATAGCCATTTCTGGAACTGACCAAAATAATACTAAAACTCCGACTGCAAGCTGATGAATCATCTTCTAATCTGACGGAGACAGGAAATAGAAAGCTGAACGTAACACGGACAAATTGAATATCTGAGATCATAAAAAAGAAGGCATTAAAGGCTTGAAAAGCTCAGGCGCCTTTCTGAAAAAAAATGCTCTTTTGCTCATTCCTCGATATTTTGACCAAGATTTGACCCCATGTTTGACCCCTGGCTCAGGCACTTCAGCAACTCAGATTCACCCACTGACGGATGCGTCGCGAAGCCTGAACAAATGTGAGATAAACATCTTGGGAGGCATTTAGTCAACAACCTTCATTTGACACCTCAAAAAGATGGGCGCCTTTTTCAAAAGCTACTCTTTTTTCCAGTGTTAGCCAATTCTGGCTCTCCTCTTGTTTTGCGCTATATCATCCGTAACTTGCACGAAACAGGTCCGTTTGACAAGCTTGATAGTGTTGACGTGGTTTTTGCGACTACACCAACACAGAATATAGTTGCCAACGGCTACCCTATTCTCTCTTGATCAAAGTATTCGACACGCTAAGATTGCGAGAGAGTTCGTGCGTTCAACTCCAAGGTTCCTTTAATGCGAATAGGCTCAGTTGGCTCGATGTGATTTGCTGGTATTTCAAGGGGACTTACACAATTGTTCAACAGTTGATAGCAGACAGCGGACTAAGGGCTTTCATGTAATTCGAATGATTTGGCAAGTGAGCATAAGTTTCCTAATTCTAACCAGGAATGAACTGAATTTAAAATAAGTGTAGGGCCTAGGAAGTTTACGTTCTATCTAAATGCAAGATATGTGGAGTTCGACTTTAGCAGACTTCAACCAAATTTCACTTAACCTCACATCGGACAGCTTCAGCGAAATAGGTGCAATCTTCAAAGGAGTAACGAAAGGTATTCAGATTATAGTTCGACATACATATACCATCATAAGGATGCATACAAGCATAAGAACCACAATCGAAGTTAAGTTTGAGGTATTTTCCAGTTGACCATGCAAGGCAGACTTACCGTCAGTAAGTTGCTAGTGGTATGGATAAAGAGAAGCTACTTCGATCAAACACCACAAATCCAAAGTAAACTACTTGCATGAAAATTAAATCCTACTTGAAATTGAAGGAAGAAGAAACCTCAAAAACTATTCATGACAAAAGTGGAGTTCACCATCAATGAAATTCTTTTATTATGACTAGCTTTCATGACAATTTCTTACAAAAATTCTCAAAGGGAGAATTCCCCTTCTCCTTCAAACAATGCAATGAAACTAAACTATTCTAACCCCAAAAATGTCTACTCTCTACTCTGCTCTGATATCCAACTGATTAACTACTAGTGTACAAATGAGGGGACTCCCCTTTATATAGCTGGCCAAGTCCAACGGACGGCTCAGATTACAATCGGCTGGATGGCCCAGATTGTGCCACCTCAGCCCTAAACAAGATTCGCCCTAAAAAACGCCATAATGGAGAGTGGGGCAATAAATGAGCAATTAATGGCCACCATCTTCTAGAAGATTCCCGTTTGTAGACGCGTTCACACTATTCTCAATCTTCTTCTTGACGTCGTTCTTCAACTTCTTCTTTGTTACTTGAGTTATACTAAGTCTCAACACTTAGCCATTTTCTTGCAACTTTTCTTCCTTCAAGGTTGAAATGTCATCTTGGATTACTTTCTTCATCACTTTAGGTCATCGTCGTTTGGTCTCGACGTTCCTCCTACAAAACAAGCAAGGGGAAGAGTATAAATTCACTTTACTTACCTGATTTTCACGCTTGAACTCTCGAGGGTTCATCGTCTTCACTAGCCAACTTTGCGTTCTTCATGATTTTCCAACATCTTGACTTCAACTGTATCCCCTTTACTTTTCCAGCTGAGGTGTTCGCAATTTTGATCTCGTTCATCTCTGGCTCAAGAAAATTATCTTCATGAAGAACTTGAGCAAATTCACCTAGGCAGTTCCTTTCAAATTCATCGTCCGGAGTATTTTACCTTGAAAACACATTTTCTTCATTTTGCCTTAGAAAATTTTCAAATTTTCCCTTAGGAAAACTCATCAATTCGGTGCCCATCAAAATCTTTATCCTGAAAGCTTCAGCGAAGTGTGAAAGACTTTAAAATCAACTCCCTGTCGAGGATCCTCAATACCCAGAAGAAAATTTTCTTCAGAACGCGTCAGATTCATGGGTATACAACGAACGGGTTCATTTAAGTTTTTGAATTTTGAACCTTAGAAAATAAATTTTCAACAAAATTTAATCCATTTCTTCATCTCTGTGAGTGCTTCGTTGCTCTGACTTGAAGACTTTTAATTATCCTTGCGAAGCTGAAGTATTCTGACTCGTTCCTGCCAATTTTATCCATGCCTCTGAAAATTTCATCTCCTCCATTAGACTTAGGCATATTTTCTAGAGATGAAATTCTAACACTTTAGAAAAATCTTGACATCTTATTATCAATATGGGCGCATTTCACATGGCTTACTTCAAATTTCCACACTTAGAAAATTTTAAACTTTTGATATTACCTCTTTCAAGCCAGGCGCATTCAACATGGTGGACCTCTAGTTTCAATTCCTTAGAAAATTTCACCTCCACTCCCTTGACTTAGGCGCATATAAGAGCTCAAGCTTCAAATTTTGGACACTTAGTTAAATTTCTCATCCATCTCCAGCTTCAGCCATGGCGCATTTGAGGCCTTCTACCTTCACTTTTTAATACTTAGAAAATTCTCCAAGTGCCCTTCTTTACCTAGGGCGCATTTTGATGCCAAAGCTTCAAATTTTGATGACTTAGACATTTTTCAAAGCTTCCCATGCAAGTCTAGGCGCATTTAGCAAGGCCCTCTTCAAATTTTCAGCACTTAGTATATTTTAGACTCCCTTATCTTCTCAAGGCGCATTTTGAAGGTGCAACTTCCATTTTGTGAAACTTAGAAAATTTTCAAGTTCCTCTTCTCTTTCCAGGCGCATATGGAGGGTGGAGCTTTCACTTTTCCATAGAATATTCTCCAGCCTTCCTCTAAGTCAAGGCGCATATGGGACCCTCTACTTCCATTTTCCAGACTTAGAATCTTCTTCTAGTTGACATTCCCATGAGGGGCGCATTTAAGGGTGGGGACTTCAAACTTAAAAGCTTTCCCAAGCTCTTCATGCAAAGCAAGGCGCATTTCACCCTATGAGCTTTCACTTTTCATGCCTTAGAATATTTTAGGCTCATCTTGTCTTCCATGGGCGCAAATGACCCCTTCTTGTTTCAATTTGTAGCTCTTAGAATAATTTCCAAGTGACTCCTCCAAAGTAGGCGCATTTGGAGCCTTGAGGTTTCACTCAGCTAGATTTTCCAACCTCAACTTCCTCTTGCTAAGGCGCAAATGACCATGGGAGCTTTCAATTTTCCAGACTTAGAATATTTTTACCTTCACCCTCAAAGTTGGGGGGCGCATTTCACCCATGGAGCTTCCAATTTTGGACACTTAGAAACTTTTCAGCTCTTGACTTTCTTAGCTTTTGGGCGCATTTGGCAGGGGCAACTTTTAATTTTAACACTTAGAAAATTTCTTTATCAATTTTCAACCTCTTGGGCGCATTTGGGCTTGTGAGCTTCAAATTTCACTACCTTAGAAAATTTCTTCATGACTCTTCAAGCTTGGGTGCATTTAGTGGGGTGAACTTCCAATTTCACCACTCAAACTTTTTCAACCTCCTCCAGCTTCAAGGTAGGGCGCATTTGGGGTCCTGTACTTCCAATTTAGCAATCTTAAACAAATTTCAAGGCCTCCTCTTTGTCTTCTCAAGCTTGGGCGCATTTCCCTAGGCAAGCTTCCATTTTCAATGCCTTAGTAGAATTTTCATCTGTCTTCAGCTTCTCAAGGTGAATTTGGCCTGTGAACTTCAAATTTCCAGTGCTTAGAGAATTTCCACCAACCTTCAGCTTTTAAAGGCGTTTTTCACTGGTTGGACTTGAAAATTTATTAACTTCAGTGAATTTTATGCCATTTGTCAAATTTAGAGTGACTCATTCATGCTGATGCTGGCTTGCCCTAATTTGCTATTTTTAGAAAGTTCTCCACATTTGTGCTTTTAATTGACTCTTGACTCTGAAGAGCCTGATTTTGCTTTGTGTTAACTCTCAGGATGTGACTGAGCTGTCGGAGCCTGATGCCTGCCTGCACCTGCTATTTTTAGCAACTTACTAAAAATAGCAATTGCTCAGAATGTCTTCAAATTTTGCATGCCGATTGCTTGAAGGGTGTTGATCGTGACTGGATGTTGCTTCTACTTGACTTTCGTGTTCCATCCTTGATTTTAGGAAACCCTAATTTCTCTGCCCAAGCCTGCTAAAAATAGTAAGTGCTTGATTTTCCATCTTCTGTAACTTCGTTCGCCTTGAAATTCGCGCCATGGGATCTTTATCAGTCGTTTGACCTGTACCTGCTGATGCCTTGCGCTGACCTGCTATTTATAGCACATTTATGGAGGTGGCTTACTATTTATAGCAGCTGCTTGTTTCTGACAACTCCACAACTCCGTTTGATTTGAAATTCGAATAATGCGCTCCTCACCGCATGACTTGCGTGCTGACATCGGCGCCTGCTGCTGACTTTCTATTTTTAGCCAGCTTCTGAAATGACTTACTATAAATAGTAAGTGCTCCATTTGTCTTCAAATTTTACCAGCAGATAGCTTGAAGGATGCTGATCGCAGTGGTTTACACCGGTTTTCAAAATTTTTGAATTTTTTCCCCTCTTTTTGGGTCTCGAAGCTGGAAACCCTAATCTGACTTGCATGTATATCAAACGATCTCCGTTTGTTCTCGTTTTTGTTGCATTGCGATCAGTTCGTGATTTTGAAGTGCTGGGAAGCGGCTGCCGGAATGTATCTGCTAAAAATAGCAAGTTGCTGAATAAGTGACTATCTTTGTTTGCATGTCACATCACTGCGAAGCTCTCGAAAAACCCATAAAGAATATGCCGACATGCAAAGAAAACCCTGACATGCAAACCCTAATATCTGCCTCCGAAGGCCGAACGCTGAAAGTTGTTATCTTGTTTTGCATGTCATACCATTGCGAAGGTCTCTGAAAACCCAGAAGGAATCTCCAGACATGCGTTGAAAAACTTCGAATATAAACCCTGAAATTTGCCCTGGAAGCTATACTGCTAAAAATAGACAGTTGTCCGTTTCAGCTCAAAATTTTCCAGTGAGCAGCTTGATGTGTCCTGGATGCAGTGTAATGATCAAAACTTCAAAAATGTCGACGGAATGCCCTGAATTGCACACTTACTAAAAATAGTAAGTTGCCAGAATCTGATGAAATTTCAGTGGAAGCCTGCTGGAAGCATACTTACATCAATGTTAATCTCTGTTTTCAATTTATTCACTTCGTTTGACCACAAATTGGTTGGAAAGACGGAAACCCTAATTTTCAGACTTGGCCAAAAGTTCATGTTTAAACTCAATGACGGGCACAATCCTCGAAAGGCAAATATCAGAAAAGAGACAAGAGAGAGAGAGACAAAAACCAAAGCCAAAAAGACCAGAATGGAGCAAAAATTAGGGGTCCCCATCTTGAATGGGGCGATGTGTGAAAAGGTCACAACAGATGGCCCGCTGTGAAGCTGACATGATGCCGAAAAAATGTCTGCTGGAAGTGACAAACCCTAAAAACAGGATCTGAGCCCCTAAAAGATAGGGCGCCCTTTTGAAAATGTGCTCCCCTCTCTAGAGAGAAAATTTTGATGATTTTTCTTCAGATTTTCACTTTTCTCAAATTTCTTCAGAAACAGACTGATATGACACTAACACCAACTCCATATTTAAAAACCCCAAAAATGACCTTCTGACATCACTTTAACAAGATTAAGACTCAATTAAGCAAAATGCCTTAGTGAAGCAAAATTTTTGGTTTTGGGTACAACATTAGGCTCCGTTTGGTGACCATGTCGGATACTTAGGGCATAGGAGATCCCTAGAATCTCAGCGTTTCGTAGACCAGTGACTTATAAGTTGGGTATATGGAGTCAGGATTTTTCCTAATCACCTAAAACAAGAATACCCTAATCACCTAAAACATGACAAAACATCACAAAACGGGGAAACACAATACGACATAATAATAAAGCATAAGGTAAAATTACTTTAAAGAAAATTCACTCCACCCCTGAAGAGATGAAGTGCTTTGAATATTATCCGCTGCATGGCAGCGGGAAGAGCCTCCCACCAATGTCATTTTTTCCTGAAAGGCTTGACTTCTCTTTTGATGGGAATTGCAGGAGGCAATCCCTCTGGAATGAAGATTCTTAGGTATTCATATATCCATGCAAAGGTATTTTGACAAAATTCAGAATGTGATGCAAATGGGAAATTTAATACCCCTAAGGCATTTGTTCTGTTGTACTCCATCCTTGGGATGTCGAATTCTTCAAACCAGTCGATCGAGTTCCAAACTCGATTTCTGTAATGCCGTAGGTGATCCTTTCTGACCTGATAATATCCTTTGACCAGCTCATTGATCAGCTCTACATCACCTTTAACACATAGGAGTTTGATTCCCATGTCTTCGGCATCTTTGAGGCCTTGCAAAAGCACCTCTTTTTCAGCTTCAGTTAATTCCAATTGCAGGAAATGTGCAACTGGGTTCAACTGTTCTTTAGGGGATATGATCAATTCCCCTTCTTCTAAAAATTTTGTTGAACAATCTCCATTGAACTGTATTGTCCATGAATTTGTCTCCTCTGTCGGTCTCTTTTCAGAACAAGCAATGTTCTGGTCTTCAACTTTTATCTCTGACAGAGTCACGCAATTACCGGGACCCATTTCAGGCTTTGCTTCTGTTGGAACAGATGATTTGAGCATAGCCTGCTTCTTTGCAACCTCGAGAATCTGATCTAGTTCTTCCGGATGGTCCTGAAGATATTCCAGTTGCGATATTTGTACCTTGGTCTTCATCATAGAAGCTATGATGTCAAAATTTGCTGAAGACGTCTCTTGAGCAACTGGCATAGTAATTTCATGTGAATATTTTGGATTGGAAGTGAGAAGCACTTCTTTACCCTCTTCATTTGATTTCCGCCTTTCTTCTTCTTCTTTCCGTGCTTTGAAGTGTTGAGCATGTGTAAACACAGGAGGACCGTGCTGACGGTATTCTTCTTTTTCTTCTTGATTTATGGGTTCTTCATCAAAATATCCTGCTGCGGAGTCGCCATCGAAGTTGTCCATCTGTGGTGAGACAACATCCGAACTTGATTTTGGTACAAAACAAGAACTGGGAGCAGATTTTGTGTATCTCATGATTTGGATCATTCTTAGGTTCTCTGGACATGTGGATCCGGTATGTGTATCGATGTCGTGGAAAGGACAAAATACTGCACTGTGTGCAGCTTCAATCATTGATCTTGGTGGAGATGTTGGCAACCGTGGCTGAAGATTGTCTCTCTTTGGCTGGTACGGTTACTGAACTGGAGATTTGATAGAATCTATTTTCATCAAGCCGGAAGTGATCATATTATCTTCCAACTCAATGGCATGTTCTTGTGCACTCTTCAACTCTGTTGCTTTAGCCGTCTTGAGGAAGAAGGCTATCTCTGATGGAAGAGCATTTATGAAACAGCTTATCAGAATCTCCGGTGATGGATCGAATGTAGAAGAAATTCTTGCAACAAGACAATTAAATCTTGCCACAAAATCCCTCATGTGTTCTTTGTGCTCCATCTTTGAATTTGTAAGCTGGGCGAACAACATATGATTGTCTTCAACGGGCTTGAATCTCGCCAAAAACTTCTCGCTCATAGTTTCCCAACTTGTGATACTGCCTGGCACCAGGTGATTGAACCAGTTGGCAGCATTTCTTGCAAGAGTCTCGACAAAGAGACGCACCGCGATGTCTTCATGTGCCACGTGCAAGACGGCGCAAGCCGTTGTGAACGCAGAAAAATGGTCCTCCGAGTGTTGAGTTCCATCGCTGTGAAACCGAGGAAAACGCTTCCTTGACCCTTTAGGTAACTCATGATTTACCTCAAAAGCCAAAGGCCCAATGTTATTACCCCAAGGTAATGGGGGTGGACGTCGCCTGTCAGCATTGTTGTTATCATCCATTGCTTCTGTGTGGATCATGCAATCTGGATGCCAGAGTGTCATTCCGTGAAATAAAAGGTAAAGGCGCTGCGGCTTTTTGCTTTATTTTTCTTGTTGCGGGTGGGTGCCAAAAACTGGCAATAACCTTCACGGTGAACGCAAACTAAAAATGACGGTATTTACGTGGGAGGCTTTCCTGTGAATGCTGCAAAGGCGGGGAGAGAAGTTCGTCGCAATTACTATCGGAAAGTAGGAAGGTTTTGAAAGCAAGAACGCTGTAGCTAAGGATTTTCCTGGTTTCACGACATATACAACTAAGCTAACTACTTTAAATCTATCCAGAAGAAAGCGAGCATGAGGAAATGGAGCAAGGTTTGACTATCCGACGATAAGCAGTATAGATTCTTAACTTGAAGGCAAGGTGGCACATCTATCACCAATCTAACAAGTTTATTGGAAACAACAATATACGATAAACTAAGTACAGATTCTCAACTTGAAGGCAATGTGGCACACTATCAACTCAATCTGAATAAGTTTATTATTCACACACATCACATGATAACCAAGTACAGATTCTCTACTTGAAGGCAAGGTGGCACAACTATCATCTCAATCTGAACAAGTTTATTGAACACAAAACAAGAAAGAATTCACCATTATAATTGCATGAAACCCTATGTGGCATAACAATTCATCATAATATTAAAAACGCACTGAACAGATACAGAACGAACAATATTGAGGCAAGGTGGGCACAGCATATATTTCTCTCGTGCAAAAGTTATTTACAAATGAGCAAAAGCTCTTATTATATAGACATCGAAAGGTGTAGGGAACCCTAAAATCACCTTGAGTCAACTAAAGTCTTGCAATGCATGCAAGATTTATTACTAAACCCTAATAAAATAAACTATACAGTTAACTGGAAAGCTAACATTAGTTAACTGGTACATCTAACCTAAATGGACAATGTGCAAGCATGCACATCCTTATTTAAAGCAAAGTTAACTGGACACTACCTGTTGTGACCTTTTCACACATCGCCCCATTCAAAATGGGGACCCCTAAATTTTTGCTCCATTCTGGTCTTTTGGTTTTGGCTTTTGTCTTTCTCTCTCGTTCTGCTTCTTTTCTGCTTTCTGCTTTCCGTGGACGCTCCTGTCAGTAAGCTTGAATGCAAAGATTCGACCAAGTATTGAAATTAGGGTTTCACATCTTTAGGTCATTTTGAAGCCAAATTGAGTTGGTTAGTCAGCTTTTGTGCCTAGTAGTACTAATACGATGCTTCCGGCAAGCAACCCCTAAATTTTCACTAAGTTCTGCCAACTTTCTATTTTCAGTAAGTGTCGATTTAGGTTTGATTTTCTTGAGATTTTCACATTCCGGCAACTTCATTGCATTCCGAGCACTTCAAGTGCACTTTTGGCAAAATTTGAGCAAAAACGGACGACTTGCTATTTTTAGCAGTCCAGCTTCCAGAGCGGATTTCGAGGTTTAGATGTTACATTTTCTGATGCATGTCTGGAGACTCCTTCTGGGTTTTCCGAGACCTTCGCGGTGATGTGGCATGCAAAGTATGATGATGACTTTCAGCATTCGGCCTTCGGAGGCCAATATCAGGGTTTACATGCAGACATTTTCAGCGCATGTCGGCATTTTCTTTCTGGGTTTTCCAAGAGCTTCGCGATGGTATAGCATGCAAATGGAGCTGACCACTTTCCAGAAACTTACTATTTTTAGCCAGTGCGTGCATGTTGGAGATTTTTCTGGGTTTTTCTGGGTTTTCCGAGATTTTTGGGCAGTATGACATGCAAGATCATCCCGTGACCGGTCCTTTTCCAGTAGCCCTTCTATTTTAAGCCATCTCACCGGTGACCACTCAACACCTCGAAATGCAAAGGCGTCATCATGCAAGCGAAGCGAGGTTAAGCGGAGGCTCATCTTCGCGGCATGCACAAAATTAGGGTTTCGAGCCAGTAGCTAAAATGAGAATCGGAGTCAAAATATTCCAAAGCGAGGTATCCATCACAATGGCACCCGCCGGATGGTCCTGGCGGCAAATTTGAAGGCAATCGAACGCGCTATTTTTTAGTGATAAAATGCTCCGACCCTTGAGCTATAAATAGAAAAGTTGATCTGGCGTCGGTAGAGGGATGAAATTCATGACAAAGGGCACCGTCAATTTCAAATTGAGAGCAGACGCAGTCACCGAAGCGGGCGCACTATAATGGTAAGTCACGCCGAGAGCGGCTATAAATGGCAAGTTGACACCAGATCTCAGCGAGTACAGGACAAACATGTGATGAGTAATCCGTGGCGCGAATTTCAAAGCAAACAGAGTTACAGAGGATGAAGAATCAGATGATTGCTATTTTTAGCAGGTCAATTAGGGTTTCCTAAAATCAAGGACAGAGCCCGACATTCATGCAGAAACAACATCCAGTCACGATCACCACGCTTCAGGCATCTGGCACATGAAATTTGAAGACTTTCTGAACAGTTTCTATTTTTAGCAGGTTGCTAAAAATAGCAAGTACAAACAGGCATCAGGCACTGACGGCACAAATCAGTTGAAATTCAGAGCGGGGCAGACATCGGGCTTTTCAAGGTCAGAATTCAGTCAACGGCGCAAAATTTAAGGAACTTTCTAAAAATAGAAAGTCAGGGCAAATTAGGGTTGACAAAGGAAAATCAACTCAAATTTGGCAAAAGGCGAAAAATTTGTTAAAAAGGATAAAATTTCAAGTCCGGCATTGAAACTCACTTTGAAAGCTGAATAGGGGCAGAAAATGACTAAGTCTGGAAAACTTGAAGTTCATGGGTCCAAATGCGCCCCTCTTTAAAACTTTAAGAATTTTGCCTAGGTGAAGCTAAATTGGAAGTAGGGACCCATATGCGCCCTTGGAGTCTTGAGATTAAAGTTGATGTGGTGAAATGCGCCTGTGGCAAAAAGTGAAAGCTCCAGCACTCAAATGCGCCTCAGGGAAATAAGGAATTTTGTCTAAGGCGTTGAAACTGAAAGTACAACCTATGTTATGTGTTGGCGTAAAATCTAACACCTCTGGAGTGCAGGTTTGTACGGACAGCTATGTACACTACGCAATGAGTGCTCTTCAAATTAGGAGGGGAAGCTCCCTCGTTGTGCTGGAATGCATGAAAAGAAAAGTAATCTAAGTCCTATCTTTTTGTTCTCAGCTGGAAGAGGCACAAGGTTAAGAAAACCAAGAGCGTTGCAGCTAAGGATTTTCTGGTTTCGCAGATCATTAACTACAACTAAGCTAACTACTTTAAATCTATCCAGTTTCCTCAAGAAAACAGAGCATGAGGAAATGGAGCAGGGACAACTAAGCTAACTACTTTAAATCTATCCATTTCCTCAAGAAAACAGAGCATGAGGAAATGGAGCAAGGTTTGACTATCGGACGATAAACGTGTTTAGATTCTCTACTTGAAGGTAAGGTGGCGCATCTATCAGCTCAATTTAGACAAGTTTATTGGGCACAAAACAGATTTAAGAATTTACCATGACAATCTTATGAAACCCTATGTGGCATAACACTTGATCGAAATAGTAAAGACTTCACAAACAGCTTTATCACCACAATCTCACGAAACCCTATGTGGCATAACCCTTGATTATAATGATAAAGATTCACAAAACAGATTTATCACCGTAATTTCTCGAAACCCTGTGTGGCATAACGATTGATCACAATGGTAAATATACATAAAACAGATTTATCATCTCAATCTCTTGAAACCCTATGTGGCATAACAATTGACCTCAATGGTAAATATGCACAAAACAGATTTATCATCACAAACTCACGAAACCCTATGTGGCATAACACTTGATTGAAATGATAAAAGATTCACAAGACATAAAGAAGCCACCATTACAATTGCATGAAACCCTATGTGGCATAACACTTAATCATAATAGCGAAGACACATGAACAAATACCAAAAGAGCAATATTGAGGGCAAGGTAGGCGCAGCATATATTTCTCTCTCAAGCAAAAGTTATTTACAAATGAGCATAAGCCCTTATTTATATACATCAAGGTGTAGGGAACCCTAAAATCACCTTGTGTCATCTTCTCGTGAATGCAAGTCATACCAAACCCTAATGAAGTAACTATACAAATTAACCGGAAACTACCATCAGTTAACCGAAACATCTAATCTAAAAATGGACAATTGTGCGAGCATGCACGTCCTTATTGAAAGCATGTTAACTGGAAGACTACCATCAGTTAACGAAAAACCCTAAATGAAACTCCAAGCAAACAAGGTGAATCTTAGAATAGATATGCATGAAGTGAGACAGCCAGTTAACTTGAAAGGGTAACATCAAGTTAACTCTTGTGTGTAATGTCTATCCTGAGAGGTGGAAACTGAAGTCTACTGGTCGCGATCTCGAGCAACCAATCCCTCAACGAGATTGTTAACTGCGTCAACATCTGAATAGCAGCAACTTGAGCAATCTTAGCAATCTTTGCACACTCGAACTAGCATTTCACTGACTGGCAATTTTGGCGGCTCCGTAACTGAAGTGATAACCAACATCTCCTCTACAACTTGATACAAATCGGTGTCAGCTTTTCTGATGAAGTCATGAATTAAGACCGATTTGGTCTTGAATTCAGTCTGTGTGTACTGTACTCTGAAAAACTCGCCTATTGACTGTGAACTTGACTATGTTCTGACAAGATTTCTGGAAAGCTAAAAATATCCTGCGAGAGTTAAAAAATAGTCTTTCAAAGAATTATTTTCAGCGAAAAATATGAGATATGGGTTTTGTCCAGAAAAGGATTCTAAGACAACCCAGAAAGTCAGATTTGCGAAAATTCAACTTCTACTTGATCGTACAAAGATTTTCACTTGAGAAAATTAGTAACTCAAGAACGAACGTTCTAAAGTTAAAAATTCGTGAAAAATCAAATGCATGTTTCTAACTCGAGGAAATTATATGAGAATGATCCAGATACTGAGACTTGCCAAATTCGCCAATTTCAGGAACATGCGAATTGAAATATGAGAGAAATTTGAGAATCAAGGAGGAAAAAGACGTTTTTTGTATGCTCTCCTTCTGTGAAAATCGCTCAAGATTTCTTTGAATTGATGAGAACTGTGAACTTTAACCTGCAAAAGAATGTGATTGGAGAAATCGCCTTTGCAAATAGATGAGAAATCTGCCTTTTTTTGAGAAATACGAATCTCCCTTGAAAATACGCCTTGTGAATGAAGAAAAACGAATTTTGCTTGAAAATACGCCTTTGCCTTGAAGAAAAACGAATTTTGCTTCAAAATTATGAATTTCCTTTGACAAAATTTGCCTTTGAGAATTACGATTTTCCCTTTGAAGAAAATATGAATCTCCTTGAAAAATACGAATTCTCTTGAAAATATGAATGATAAATGAAGAAGGCACCATGCTTAAAGAAGATGAAATTCGCATTAATCTGACAACTGCAAGAATTCAAAACCCTGACAATAATAGAAGTCCTCTGATTGGTTGCCCTTCAGTTGCACTGCCACTGACTGGAAGCTCAAATAATAATAAAATATTTATTATCATGCAATTAGCAAGGGTGCTAAAACTAGAAAATTGCTATTTATAAATAAGCAAATTTGGAACTTTAGTTGACAACCCGGGTGAAGCTCTGAGATTCATCGTGAGACTTCAACGATTCCGAAAAGTCATCTTTTGAGCACATAGGCCCATTTGCTCAAGATACTTCACTTTACTAACTCCTATTTAATAGCCGATGCAAAGATCGCTAATGACCGCCAACTTCGACACCGACGGACATTCGCGATGCCGACCGACCAAGAATTCATCGAAAGCCTACCTAACAAGGAAGAAAATGTCCGCCGAGACACCACCGTGAAATCCATCGCTTAACCCCTTTGAAAATTAGGCGACTGATTAAATTGCTTTGACGTTCCGTGACTTTGCCATTTTCCTAAACCGCCATCCGACACTTCGCTAAACGGCCACGCTTCTGAAATCCAAGTGAACCCCGGGATAATGGTGACCTAAGCCTTCAATCGCGATGATCGAGACATTCCCGCGATCCAATGGTCGTGATTCATGACACCCGAAAAAGTCGTGTTAAGGGCCCTCAAAACAAAAGCGCCTCGGCTCTAGGCTGCAATCGCGCTTCAATTTGACTAAAAACCAAACTTCCATCAAAATACCCTACTTTGACGACTGATATCTGGAGCTGGGATGACCCGATTCAGGCATTATCTATTTTAACGGATAGCCAGGAGGGCCTACAAGAGAAGTCACTGGAGGTGACGAGGCAAGAAAACTGCTTCTAAGACCTCAAAAACTCCAGTGCGTATTTTAAATAAAATTACCGCTCCCAGACTTAGCCATTTTTTGGACGTCTTCACTTTGCAGTATTACACCAAAGACCTCGCACGCACGAGCGACTGCCAAATGCTGAAGGCTGACGGCTATGCTAGTTGGAAAGATAAATTGATTACACTCAATAGTCGTGAAGACTTCGAACGCGAACGGGCTCGCTTTGATCAAAATTTAAAGCTAAGCTCTTAAGACTGGCGTGAAAATGCACTAAAAACCATTTATTGGTCCGCCCAGAAATTACGCGGTTTAGTAGAATCTACCACGGTATCACCGTGAACGCCGGATCGCATTAAGCCGAATGATGCGCTATGAGCCAGGGCTAGAATACTAATCGGCGTCGCGGAAGACTCTATTTGCAAATTTCGCATTTGAGGGTCCTTTTGCCACCGCCTCGTACTTCTGCAATCGGGCATAAACGAGAAGCCTAAACGCGAAAGCTCCATTTCCGTTTTTCCATCTTTGGCCGCATCACCAACTCTGAGAATCGGATGACTTCGCTTGATACCTCGTCGGATAAGCAGACTAGTTGTGAACAAATTGACTGCAACCGGCATCAAAATTGACAAGATTTACCCCTGCTTCAAGATGGGCGCCCTCAGGCTAGAGGCGCGCTTTTTCCTGGAAATGACAAATTTCTCATCTCCTAAAATTTAGGGATTTTATCTTCTGTTGCTGATAACCGGAGCTGTGAGTCCCAGAATGCCTCGCTGGATAGCTCGATGGATAGCCAGACTAGTTCTGAAGAGATTGACTGGATGCTTGAACATTTTAACGAGAATCTTGACCTTCAATAAGTTGGGCGCCCCTGAGCTATACTTGCGCTTTTGGGCTTTTCCTCTGAGAAATCTCCATGATTTGATCTTTAAAAACTCTGTTTCGATCATTGAAATGACCGTCTGCAATATGAAATGTCATCGTGAGATGCTCCTCCATCGTGAAAATCTTCATTTTGAGTCTCTGCTTCAGGTTTTGACCAATATAACTGACTTTGATTGACAAACTATTGACAAAAACTCCATGCTTGACATTGCCCAAAACTATGTTTTACATCAAATTAGCAAGGTTTAAACTTTTAAATGCAAAATGCCTTGATGAAGCAAAAAAAAAAAATGGTTTGGGTACAACATTATGCGCCTTGGCAAAAGTGGAAGTAGTACACATCATATGCGCCTTTGCCTGGAAAGGGGTCTCAAAAATATTCTAAGTGTCAAGAATTGAAAGTTAAGACATTCAAATGCGCCCAAGTCAAAAATGAAAGCTTGATAGGCAATATACGCTTGGAGTGTCAAAATGAAAGCTAGATGGGTGATTTGCGCCCAAGCCTGGGAAACTGTAAAATTTTGACTAAGGCAAACAAATTGGAAGGTGCTAGTATGAAATGCGCCCCACTTCATAAAAGTTAGACATGCTATATGCGCTCATAGGGAAGGTGTTGAAGAAAACGTCTAAGTCATTAAAATAAAAGTGGGATGTGTAAAATGCGCCCATGTCAAACTAGAAGTTCATGCACCCATATGCGCCCTTGGAGTCTGGAAACTGAAAGTTGATGTGGTAAAATGCGCCCCCAAACAATAGAAAAATGACCTAAGGCGTTCGAAATTAGAAGCTAGACACCTGATATGCGCCTGAAAGCTCCCTCTCTCATATGCGCCTGAAAGCTCCCCCTCTAATATGCGCCCCAAGTGAACTTTGAGAGTTAAATGCGCCTAAAGAGAAAATTGAAAGTTCAAGCATGAGAATGCGCCCATGACAGAAACTAAATGTTGACCCTCTCATTTGCGCCCAAAGCCAAAAATGGAAGCTTGGTAGGTGATTTGCGCCCAAGCCTGGAGGATGAGTTGATAAATTTCACTAAGTGTCAAAACTGGAAGTTGGGGGTCCCAAATGCGCCCCAAGTCAAAACTGGAAGTCTCAACAGGTATTTGCGCCCTTGAAGAGGAAATATGTTAGAAAATAAACGTTCAACACCTCATATGCGCCTGAAGCTAAAGTGAAAGTCCGGACTCTCATATGCGCCTATGATAAAATTAAAAGTTCAACTGGCAATATGCGCCTGGCCTCCACCATGAATACGCGCCCATGAAGAAAGCTGGAAATGCTAAATGCGTAGGAATTCAAATTGAAAGAGGAGCCTATCAAATGCGCTTGAAAGCTCACACAGGTAAATGCGCCCATGAAGGAAAAGATTGGATCTTAAAAATTTCTTAGTTATGAGAAATTTGATGCTGAGGGTGTGATTTGCGCCCAATAAGAATAATGAATTTCAAAATTGAGAGTTGATCATATAGTTTGCGCCTGGGGTGTTGAAATTGAAAGTTAACAAGTCCATATGCGCCCTTGGGTAAAATCGAAAGTTGGAATGTGAGAGTTCGCCTAAACTAAAAACACAACCCATCATATGCGCCCCTAATTGGAAGCTTACCCATCTAAATGCGCCCTTGGAAACAAAATCTTTGATTCCGAATTTAAAACTCCAGATACTCATATGCGCCCAGAGTAAACTAAAAATTCAGCTCATTATTTGCGCCCATGATGAAAATGGAGGTAAGCATAAAAGGCAAAATTGAAAGCTTGATATATGAAATACGCCCAGGCTGGAAATCGAATGGTAATATGGAATAAAGCTTAGCCTATAAAATATACGCCTCAAAAGAAGGAATGAGTTGATAATTGATCAAGGCGTGTGGCATGAAAATAAATTAAAAGGCGTATGATTTAATTGAAAAGGCGTTGGAAGATTTATTAATTTCTCCAGGCAATAAATTCTTTTAAAATTTTGACCAAGACAGAGAAATTAATTAATTTAATTAATTTAATTATTTTCCTAAGTTTAACATTAAATTCCCCCTTTCGATTTTGACCCATGAAATTGTGAAATTCGGATGATTTTAACGAGGGGAATTTATTTTGGAAGTCAATTACGGATGGAAAATAAAATTACGCCTAGCCAAGTTTGACGATTGATATCAAATATTTAAAATACGTTGAAGAAATAAATTAAAATGGCTTTTAAATTAAATTTTTAATAAATTAAAAGTGCCATTTTAAAATGCAGTTGAGATAACTTCAAATCGATGTAAAAAATGATTTTCTCGAAATTACTTGAGGTAACTGGCAGTCGGGAGGGAATTTTAAATTTAAATCGAGGAAAGAATCTCCCCGAATAGCAAATTGTCATAACAACTGCCTAACGACTGGAATATTCCCTTTTAAATTTAGCAAACGCGTCAGTCATTATGAAGGGAATAAAAGGCATCTGCTAAAATTAGCGCCAGCCTTTTGCTATAAAACTCTGAGGATTTTCATTCTCATTTCACAAGATTCGAAGTTAAAATTTATGCTGGCAAGTTGAGTTGTGAGATTTCATTTGAGAGTTGCTGAGAGATTGAAGTTGCTGAAAGTTGATTTCTTGAAGTTGCTGAGATTCGGAGTTGCGAAGTGCTTCGAAGTAAAGTTTGAAGGTTTTAGCATTTTTATTTCTTCACGTTGCTGAGGTAAGTACCCGAAGTTGCTGAAACTTTTTATCTTGCTGAAAGTCAAAATGCTTTTGAAGTTAAGAGTAGAAATGCTGAAATCATTTATTTATGCTGGAGAATTCGAAATTGCTTGAGCTTTAATTTTTTTTTTCGAAGTTGTTTGAAGTTGCTGAGTGTTGCAATCAAATTGGATTTAAATTGTAAAGCCTTCGAAGTTGCTGTTTTATAATTTTCGAAGTGCTAGTTTTGATTGCTTTTCGAAGTTGCTGATTTATAACTTTCGAAAAGTTGATTCTAAATTATTGAAACTTGCTGATTTAAACTTGCACGTTTAAAACTCTCGGACTTATTTAAAACTCTTCGAAGTTGCTGATGTATAACTGTCGAAGAGCTGATTTCAAACTTGGTAATTTGTAATTCGCAAGCTTGCTGATTTTAAATATTCGGAGTTGCTGATTTTAAATATTGCTGAAACTTAACGCTTTTTCCGAAGTTGAAATTGTTGGAATGGATTTCTTACGTGGAGTTGAATATTTCTTTTGGCTGCAAGTTGTCGAAAGTTGAAGTTGGATGCTGAGGCTACTAACTTGTATTTATTTTTGCAGCCAACTCCAACCGCCAGCCGCCTCGCGTGTTTGTTGTTTTAAAAAGTTGATGGACTAATGTTCGCTTTTTGTTTTGCAGATGGCTGACGCTGCTGGAACTAGCAAGGCTGGAACTAAGGCTGCAAACAACGAAGCTGTCAAAGAGAACGCCTCCAGGCAGGCGATTATCAAGGGCCTAAAGAAGTCCTTCATCCCAGAGTCAAAGATCATCTCAAAGTATGGCAATTTGACGGACACCAACCTCGGGTCCTTCAACCTCGAGACGTTCATACGCCGAATGTACGGGCAAGGTGGCAACCTTCCAACAGATGCATCACGTAATATTGTGAAGAGCGGGTTGTACAATGCAGCAGGCTTCCAACCAGCAGTCCGTTGTCCTGAGTTAATCCTCGAGTGTGCCAACTTCTACAATTCTGAGGATCGAACTATCACCTCTCCTGACGGTATGATTATGGCTAATTTCGCTCCAGATGCAATTGGCGAGGCGTTTGGAATCCTCGCCACGGACAATATGTTGTATAAGTCCAAGGCCAAGGCAGATAAGATGTACGCCACCACCTTTGAAAAGTGCATGAAAAGGATAAACACCTCATGGATGTGCAAGCCAAAGCCACCTGCTGCCAGGTTACCGAAACAGATAATTTCAGAGGAGCTGAAGCAGGAGTATTGCGACATCATCATGTTGCTCAGCAGAGTCAATGGCAGCCCACAGTCATTCATATTCGAGCCATGGATGTTCTTTTACATCAGTGTAGTGCTCGAGGGGAACGAGCAAGTAAACTGGGCGAAGATGATAAGTGATAACATCGATGAGCAGTTCTGGAGCCTCAAAAGAACAAAAACATTTTATATGAGCTCATATGTCATTTACATGTTGGCTCGAATGACCAAGTATAGAGGATTGGCGTACCAGGAGCCAATTGGCTGCGGCTACAATCAGTTCAAGATTCACCAGTCATGCAGACAGTTACATCTTACTCACACTGGTGACTTTCAAAGAGTAAATGATGCCTTTACCATGTACATCACAAGGACCCTTCAGCAGAGGCTACAACAGAGGTTATCCGAGGAAGCTCAGATGCTGGTAGAAGAATATGGGTGTTGGTTCGTCCAATTCCCAAAGTTTACCCATTTGAGGCTGCCAGGGTACGATTCACATGTCTACAAACTACCTAGGTATCCAACTAACAGAATGGTATTGCTTGAGTTGTCCAGGCAATTGGTGGCCTACGACAAAATTATAAGGCGAAAGAAGAAGGGAGGTTTGCATTTTCCCATTGTGTTGGGAAATTCACTCGAGGAATGCCCTACCTTACAAGCAACCAAAGAGGCCGAGGATGAGCTGAAATTCTACAAGTTAACCCTTTATACCAGCCGACAGAGTTTCGATCCTAAAGGAATGATTGGAACGGTTCAAGGAGAAGAATACAAACACAAGGCCCACCTGGAAGACTTTTGGGCAAATGCTGGGAGCGAGGACGAAATTAGGAAAAGGATGTTTTCAAGGCTGCCTCTAAAGCTAATCAGGGAGTGTGAGGTGATTAAGGTGCCAGATCAACTTGAGGAGGATACTAGGGTCACCCATCCAGATTATGAAACGGTAAAGAACGCTCCGATGCCACCAATAGATTGGGCCGAACCAGAGATTGTGGATCTAGACACTCTGTCTATCCCGGTCATGACATTCACTAGAGCATGGGTGGATGAGCGTGTTAATAGATTAAGGAGAAGGTCAGTCGCCCTCACATATGACCTCATGGGTGATAGAAGGCCGCCGGTGTTAGCAAAGAGGAAGAAGCAACTCACACGAGGTCCAGAATCAAAAAGAAGGGAGCCCGTTCAGCCGGAGCCGCAGGGGTCAGAGGATACAGTGTCCACTCAGCTGGTATCTCATTCTTCCAGTAGGCGTGAAGTTTCATTGTTTGCTAGTCAGAGAGCTCCGAGAAATGAGGAGCCGGAAGTTGGAGAAGTCAACCAGCCAATACCAAAAGAAATAGATACTCAGAGCGTCAATGATCCTGAAGCTACCAGTAAGCGGGATGAAGGGGAAGAATCGGATATGGAAACCCACTTTGACTTTTCCTTCGGAGAAGAAGATGCTAGGACTCATGAGGGAAGTGATCAAGAGGTCGAGATAATTGAGCCTCCAACAAATACTGCTCGGGAAGAAGTTTGGGAAGTGGAAGCAACTGAGGAGCAGCCCTTGATTATTTATGATATTCAACGAAATTGGCTTTCACAGGCAATCAGAAGGGACCAAGGTGATGACGCCGACCTAGCAATTGAAATGGAAGAACTCTTAAATAGGACAAGCAAGTCGCCTAAGCGGAAGAGGGCAAGAAAATATACAAGGATGGAAACAAATGAGGCCGGTTCCCGCAACCTTCATATCGCTGCCCCAAGGGAGGATCATGACTTGAGTGATGCAATGCCGGAGAAGTACACAATCACCATAGTCGAATTGGGACGTCCTTCTGGAGCACAAGTGGTGGAAGAAGCTGAAAGTTCGTTTCAAGCATTGAAAGATAGGCTGGTGAAGAAGGAAGGAAAGTATAAGAGGTTGAAGAAAGAGCACAAGGCGTTGGTTGAGTATGTACAAAATCTCTCACATCCTGTTGTTCAAGGTAATCCAGCGGCAGAACTTCCACCAGAGTTGCCACGAGAGCCGATCAGCGGCCTTGAAGAAGTGAAGAGGGCTGTGCGAGAAGGAGATAAGTGGGTAAATGGTGTCCGTGCTGAGGCTAAAAAGTTTATGGCAGATCTTGCCTCAGCATTTCAAAATGTTTCTGGTATTCTTTCACGCTTGGATGATGTTGAGCAAGCTTGGGGAGATACCCACATCTTTCAAGACAAAACTATCCCACGTCTTGCTGTTTTGATGCGTGTTCCCACGCAAACTCTGGTGAATGAAGGGGTAATTCAAGCAGGTGATAGGTATGATTTCCGTGGGTGGCATTCAGCAGCATTCACAGGGAAGAGTTTCTTTGACACTGCAGTAATGGAGTCCTCCAGGATCAGAAAGGCTATGAGGAATATTCATGAGAGTATTCTTAACACTTTGGAGGCAGTATTCGCAAGAAGGCTTGCGCATGAAGAGGTTGATGCAGAAGGACTAAGGGCAAGGTTGCAGCCATTCTTTACAGAGATGAGGACATTTTCCCAGTTGGATTTTGAAAACATCTCCACGTTTTCAACAATCATTCAGAGCACGCAGGATTCTATGGAGACTTGGGAAAAATCTTGTGAGAAGCACGAGCAAATGGTAGCCATCTTGGAGTATCAGCTAAATCTTACTCCATCAATTTCTGAAGAAGAGGTCGACTCAGTGCTGGCACGATTCGTGGCGTACGCGGTCCGAGAGAAGAGCAAAGGAATCCGGGTCATGGACGAGAATCTTCTAGAAGGGTAGTGGGCATTAATTGCTCATGGTGGTCAATGGAGGAATCTGCTATTTTGGGAGCATTTATGACACCACTCCTCCACCTTCTGGCGGTTTTTAGGGCAAAGCTTGTCTAGGGCTGAGGTGGCTCGATCTGAGCCCTCCATTGTAATTCGATCTGGGCCGTCGGTTGAAACAGGCCAGCTATATAAGGGGGAGTCCCCCTCATTTGTACTCTAGTAGTCATAGAATCAGAGAGTAGAGAGCGATTAGTGAAGCAGAATAGAGAGTAGAAGCTTTTAAGTTAGAGTAGTTTCTCATTTGCATTGTTGAAGAAGGGGAATTCTCCCTTTGAGAATTTTGTAAGAGATTGTCACAAAAGGCTATTCTTAATAAAGCATTTCATTGATGGTGAATTCAAACTTTGTTTGGAATAGTTCGTGAGGTTTCTTTTTCCTTTGGCTTCAATTAGGACTTAATCTCATGCTAGTATTTAGACATGGATGTTTATGCTTGACATAAGTGAATTTCTTTTATCCATACCACTAACGTTCTTACTGATGGTAAGCTCGTCTTGCGTGGTCAACTGGAACATTTTGCACTTAACTTCGATCGAAATTCATGTGTAGTTATGCATCGTTGTGATGGTAATTGCATCACTGGATTGTGATTTGAACATCATTTCCACCCTTTGAAGATTGCACTTGCTTTGTTGAAGTTGTCCTAAGGGAGGCTAGGCAAGGTTTGTTCGAAGTTCATTCAAGTTAAGCATAACATTCATTTGCCTTTAGATTAAAACTTAAAATTTTAGAAATCTCTGCAGCCATTTAAATTCTGCATAATCTTGGTTAGTTTTAGGAAATTTGCACGCTAAAGCTAAATCATTCGCATAAAAGTCCCCTTTAAAAACATATATTGGTTGTTATTGCACGCATTCTGAACAATTACGTAAGTCCCCTCGTGAGAACACAGCATATACACATCAACCAAACTGGGTCTATTCGCAATTCAAGAACCTTGGAGTTGAAAGCATGATCTTACTTGCAATCTTAGCACGCTGAATACTTTGTTCAAGAGGGAATAGAGTGTCCATTGGGAAACTTTGTTCTGTGTTGGTGCGGTCTCAAAAACCACGTCAACACTACCCTCAGCTAACTGGAAACCCTAACCCTAACTCCCGTGAAGATAATTCCAAGGATGAGATAAGCATGTGTGAAGTCAGCAAGTGAACTCAAGACTGGAAGTCGAGTTAACTGCTGCTCATGACTCAACCCTCGAAATTAACTACAGGGTCCAACTGGCAGATCACTCCATGTCATCTTGGTCTAACACTTCGACCAAGAACTCGTCAATCACTTTGTCTTCAGGCACTTTGATACTATCCAAAAGAACAGTCTGCTTCTTCAGTTCTCTGCCACTTTCCTTAACCGTATGCATGCATTCTTTGACATCTTCAGCCGCTTTCTTGAAACTAGCTGAAATCACTGAAATGTGATTCAAAATCTCCATCAAGATATCATGAATAAGCTTCTGAAACTCAGTTTGTACAGCCTCGAGATCAACGTAGGTACTATCTTCATGAAGATAATGGCACAGTATCTGAGTGACTTTGGTGGCTCCATAAATGGGGTGATCTCTGTTCCTTTTGCAACTTAACGCTTCATTGCCAGCTGCTCTGATGAAAACCTAAATTAAGACTGATTTGGTCTTGAATTCAATCTAGTTGAACCGCCTTCTGAAAAACTTGCCCGTTGACTGTGAACACGGCTATCTTTTGACAACTTTCTCGGAAAGCTAAAATGGCTTCTGGTGAGGTTAAAAATAGCGTGTCGGAGGATAATTTTCACCAAAAGTTCTAAGACGTGGGTTTTGTCCGAAAAATGATTCTAAGACAACCCACAACATCAGAATTGTGAAAATACGTCCTTTAGCTTGACATGCAAAGATTCTTCAGTCGAGAATTGCAGGGGCTTTTAGAGCTTCCCGGGGCAATTTTTCATGAGAAAATCTGGAACATGGGTTTTGTGCACAACGAAATTCTGAACAAACCCAGATGATGCGATTTTCAAAAAGATGTGATTTTATCCCACATGCAAAGAAATCTTCGGAAAAAAGCACAGAGCTTTAGAATGAAGGCTGCGGGGCAATTTTCTCGAAAAAATCTAAGACGTGGGTTTTGCTGCTGCAAATACTGAAGTGTGCGAACCCAGATGATCAAACTCTGAAAATATGTTGAATTTCTTTGACATGCGAAGAAAGTACCTAAGATGAGAAATAGAAGAAATAAGACAGAAGATAGAAAGTTTTGTTTGTTCTGCTTCTAAAAAATTCGCCAATCTCTTTTTGGAACTTGATAAAACCTGCATGCAAGGTGAAAACAAAGTCTTGAATCTTCTTCCTCTGAACAATCTGAATCCGTTGCTATGAAGAACGTTGAATTCTGACACCTGTAGCACCTTTAACTTGCTGCCCGCTCAAGAAGAATGTATATTTCGAAGCTTGAGATGATGAAATAATGGACGCCAATGCTTGAATAAATAGATTTTCATCTTTGAAATTCGCACAAAGGCATTAAACCTTGAAAAATGGCGCTAGGCTTATGATTGGACCCCAATTTTAGTTAACTGAAACTAAAATAAGCTAAATAAAGCATCATGCTTTAGGGTTTCTCACCAAGACTTCAATTGCAAATTTATTTAAAGCACCATGCGATTTTGACTTTAGTTGACAATCCTTATTGAATTCGCCATACTTCAAAATTCACTAAATTTACAATTAAGAATTAAAGCTTCCCTTTCAGAACTGAAGTTGACAACAAGAATTCGCCACACTTCATGCTCATGCTTTAAATCTTCAAAAATTCTAAATATGGCATCCCTTTTAAGACTTCAGTTGAAAATGAATGAAGCACCATCTTCACAATTTCAACCATATTCGCCATGCATGCAAACTCAAGTTGATTTTCAAGCATAATCTTCAGTTAAGTGAACATGCAAACAAGTTAACTCAACATGCAAAGTTGTTAACTGGACATGCAAACTAGTTAACTCGACATGCGAACTGAAAGATCACTCAACATGACAATATATGAACTGAAGATGACAACCCAGAAATTGTTCAGTCTAACTGAAGTCAGAACTCAAGTTAAGGCGCACCAGTCAACTACTTTCGAAAACTCAACTTTGACCTTTTAAGGCGAATTCCAGACTTAGCCAATTTTCATGAAAATTTGGACTTAAACCTCTTTCGAAACCTCTGTTCATCCCCTTCGACTGGCCGAATCGACCTAATCGATTACCGGGCCGACAGTGCATCGCAGAGCGTAGACAAACCGGACAAAGATACCTTGAGACTGAACATCATAAAACTAACATCTGAAGGCTCAAAAATCCAAGCGCCCTTTTCAAGAACTGCTCTTTTTATCAGAGTTAGTCAAATTTTCTCATCTGCATCTCGTACGAAGGGAAAAATAAATTCTTCATAACTTCTAATTAACCAAGTTTCAGGACTGGATCACAGGTTCACTGCGGAGCTGACTTCATTCTGCATGACAGCTGCAAAGGCACATTTCTCCAAAAAACATCATCTGAGGGGTGAAAATCAAGGGCGCCTTTTTCAAAAGTTGCTCTTTTACTCCCAGAGATGGCCATTTCTGGAACTGATCAAAATAATACTAAAACTCCGACTGCAAGCTGATGAATCATCTTCTGATCTGACAGAGACAATAAATAGAAAGCTGAACGTAACACGGACAAATTGAATATCTGAGATCATCAAAAAGAAGGCATTAAAGGCTTGAAAAGCTCAGGCGCCTTTCTGAAAAAAAATGCTCTTTTGCTCATTCCTCGATATTTTGACCAAGATTTGACCCCATGTTTGACCTCTGGCTCAGGCACTTTAGCAACTCAGATTCACCCACTAACAGATGCGTCGCGAAGCCTGAACAAATGTGAGATAAACATCTTGGGTGGCATTTAGTCAACAACCTTCATTTGACACCTCAAAAAGATGGGCGCATTTTTCAAAAGCTGCTCTTTTTTCCAGTGTTAGCCAATTCTGGCTCTCTTGTTTTGCGCTATATCATCCGTAACTTGCACGAAACAGGTCCGTTTGACAAGCTTGATAGCCCGCTGCGAAGCTGACATGATGCCGAAAAAATGTCTGCTGGAAGTGACAAACCCTAAAAACAGGATCTGAGCCCCTAAAAGATAGGGCTCCCTTTTGAAAATGTGCTCCCGTCTCCGGAGATGAAAATTTTGATGATTTTTCTTCAGATTTTCACTTTTCTCAAATTTCTTCAGAAACAGACTGATATGACACTAACACCAACTCCATATTTAAAAACCCCAAAAACGACCTTCTGACATCACTTTAACAAGATTAAGACTCAATTAAGCAAAATGCCTGAGTGAAGCAAAAATTTTGGTTTTGGGTACAACAATAGCTTGATGCAAATCCCCTTGCACTGCTGACCTCCTTTGTTCATAATGCCTTCCTTGTCCTTTATTCTTCGTTTTATGATCCATTCAATCATTGTAAGACATATCTATCTTAATTTCATCAAGGAGAGAATCATACTCAGCATGGCCGAGTCTCAACTGTTCCACAAATGATGCATTTTCTTCTGGCTCAGGTTGAGGGTTTACTGGTGCCAAGAAGGTGGGTTTGAATGGCCTGGAAGAAATGTATGTGCTGTTTGAAGCAAGCTGAGCAGCATGTCCATTATGCTGGTTGGTGGCACTGTGTTCTCCCCTATGTCCTGGATTGTTCTGTGGAATTGGGTTCTGACCCACTTTCCCCATCATGAAAGATACCATATGCATTAAGGCATCCATCTTCCTCTTGAACCTCTTTCCCGGACTTATCGACCTTTCTCTTCCTTTCCCACTATCATCTCTGTTACCACCCGATGTCCTCTCATTATCCCCCATTTCTGTTTCCTGAGAAGACTCCCAATGAGCCCTCAAAACCTTTGATGTTGTCTGACCTTCTGGAGCCTGATGCCACTGAAACTGATTTGCAGCCTTCTTGTCTTCCCTTGCTAAGTATCTCTTTTCTCTGTCACTCATAGACGGTTTGTTTCACAGAATGGCAGGATGCGTGGCTTTGATACCATTGAAAGATTCCGAACCAATTTTTTTTTAATTTTTTGCAATGCAATTACAAACAACATGCACCCGTTAGGGTTAGCAAATAACTAAACAATGCAAAATTCAACTCTAACCAAGGATGTACACCAGAATCCCGAGATGGGCAAGGTGTTAGCATGTGGTCAGAGGATCTCGATGCAATGCAAAAACTGAAATAACCCTAACCAAGAATGCGCCAGATGACGGCGTGCATATGGTCAGAGGATCCCTATCAATTACAGTGTTGGAAGTAAACTCAACACCAAGTATGTGCTACCCAAATCCAAAATGGAGACGGGGCTACCATATGGCGGAGGTATTAAGCAATAAAATGCAACTACAGAAGTAAAGTAGGTGGCAAGCCAGCCTCTTCCACTTGTTCAGTGGGCATTACAAGGCATGATAAAACAAGATTAAAAGAAGTGCTGATAGTACTACTAATCAACTTACAATGAGATGTAGAATGCCTGCAAGATCAAGAGTTAGAGCACTTCGAATCGCTGCAATAGCAAATGTATCTTCCACAAGGCCTTTTTATGACTTCCTAACATCAACCCTTCACTAAAATGCAAACTTCTCAAATCTGATATGACAAACCAGCATGTTAATTTGCAAAACCAGCAACATAGCACCCTACCTAAATGCTCATAACTCACTCAATTTTCACTCAAATCACATGAGATAAGATGCATAATGATCCTAAGGAGAATATGCCCAAGATAGAACCCAAAAACTGACTCAAAAACCCACTGATATTTTCTACACGAATTCCAAGACACCTCCAGATGGTACGGCCCTCAAGGAGGGGCGATTCCTTAAGATAAAATCCATTTCCTCATTAAAAAATCTGCAAATTGGTAAATAGGGGCGCCCTTGCCAAAGAGACACAAAGAGACAATACCCAGAATGATTCTTTTTGTATTTTTCGACTTATGAATAAAAACAACAATCTAGTACAACATTCAACAACTCCAGAAAAGATAGATTATGCAACTAATTGAACTTCAAAAGACAAAACAAAACTACAATGCAAACCTCATTAGAAAATCTCTCACAAGTAGACTAAATTCTCCACTAGATGCTATCTCTCAAGCATGAAGTCGAGCCAAAGCTAGGAGGCATTCATTCCTCGAAGCAGTCCCAACACCATTCCGATAGCATAACAATACTTCAGATATAAGATGATCAAAAGAGGACCCAAGGCTTCCTTTTATAAATTTGAGAAGGCCCCTCCAGAAGCATCTAGAAACCCTAATTTTCAAATTCGAAATAACTCCTTTTCCCTCCAAGAGATGACGTCCCTTTTCAAGCATTCACTTTTGACTTTTAATTTTAAATTCACCATTTCAAGAGGTAGGCGTCCAAAATCAAGCTTTCTTTTTGATTTTAATAAAATATAAATCACCTTCATGAAGCGCCCACCTTGAAAACCACTTTTTAAGACAACTTTAAGTTAAGAGACTAGGCCAAGGGGGGGTATTATAACATTAAAATATAACATTTTAAAATCATCTTGACTTATCTCTCCAAACGCATCCCGAGGCCAAATTGAGCAATTCCAATTGAACTAACAACTGAGGGAAGCCAACTGAACCGGAACCAACCTGCCAACTGCCAAAAATAGAATTTACTAAAAATAGTAAATTCCAAAAAGTGCTCAGAACGCAAAGCCAGACACACCACTGCGAAGGTCGCTGAAAACCCAGAAAGAATCTGCAGTCCAAATGCCAAGACTCGAGCAATAGCAACCAACAAAACAGGAAACCCTAATTTCACCTTCCGAGTAGCCTACGGATCTCCGGAATAGGCCATCGGTCAACAGAAAAGATCATGCTCGAGAAGGGGACATTACACATCCCCGTATGTTATCCAGTGTCTTACTCAGAATAGCCGTGGCTGCCTTAGTGCGCTGGAAGGCGGAGTGGCAATGGATAAATTTGTTTGTCGTTTGAGCAGCAGCATCCCGATCTTCAATACCCGCTCCGACAAGGTTCTCATCAGAGACGGAGTATAGCTTGTTGAGCAGGTCTTTTTCCTCAGGAACCTTCTCCAAGATGAATCGTGGGAACTGCTCAATCGTATCATGGGCCTCCTAGCTGAGCCTTGATGCCTTGTCGATAAATCGGAGGGTAGGCTGCAATGTTAGGCAAAAGGTTTTGATTTTCTCCCAGTGAGAAATGTATAATTGCCTAACCAGCGGAATGATATCAGGTTGTGTAGGGGAAGGTAGGAGAGAGGCTTTAAGCGAAGTAATCTCCGCGTCTCTTGAAATAATGGCCTCAGCCAATTCTGCCTTTTTCCTTTTCTCGGACGCCAGCTGCTCTGCATAGTTGCTCATTTCTTTATTCCAAGTCTGCTCGGCTTAGGAGTGATTTGCTAAGTGCTCTTCTAGAGAAGCCTTTGTCTCTCGAAGTTCTTCCTCTATTTGAGCCTTTAGGCCTTTAAATTCGGCCTCTTTCTCTTGTATTCTTTGCTCATATTGAGTTTGTTGGCGTTCCAACTCTTCCCTTTTTTGTGCCATCCCCTGACTATGCTCAAGGCGGAGGCGCTCCAGCTCTTCATCTTTTAGTTGTAGATTTTGCTCCGCCTCCCAGTTCTTCCTTTGTAGCTCTTTTATTATGCTAAGGTCAGCAACCTGAGTTTTCGCAATTTCGCCTTGAAACTTGTTCCTCTCATCCTTTGCTGTCAGCGCCCTTTCCGTCATGCGGGCAATATCTGCCTCTAAGGATTTTTCCTTCCTTTCCAGAAAACTAACCCTTTCCCTAGCTGCCTTGAGTTGCTCATCTTTCTTCTTTAGCTGGCGACCAATTTTGAGGAAGTTGGAAGTGACTACCCGTTGCGTTTCCTCCATGATTTCAACTTTATCCTGCGTTCGGGCTACCTTCATGTCGAGTTCAACCGCATATATTTCATAGTCTTCTGGTTGCATTTCTCCCTGAGGCTTGCTTACCCTCGGGTACATGGTCGCGAACTTCAATTCTTGTCGGGCCTCATCGTACAGAGCTTGTACTCTTGGCTCGGCGGAAACACTGTCATCCTTTGCCTTGCGTTTCCTCATTCTATTCGAGCGTGCCTCCTTTTCGCAATCTATCTGTGCTATGAATTCGGCTGGCGATGAAACTAGTCCACCTGCGAAAGGAACACCGGAAGGCAGGGCATAGGGATAGGTAACTTTCATAGGTGCAGGCATTTGTTTCTTTTGGAGAGTGACAGTTTGTGGAGAGAAGTTAGGCACGTTCCATAGTTTGGTTTGAGAACCAACAACAAGGCTAGTCATTTGTAATGACTGGATTGGGGAATCAGCAGTAAGGCTCATTGGCTGGGAAGGGGGAGTTGTTAACGGGGTGTTAGCCTGTTGCAATGGAAGAGGATCTGTAATCATAGTGCAAAAAGAATGGGCACTTACAGGGGGAAAGCTTTCCGAAAGTGAGGCGAGGAAGGTCTGAGCGGCAGCGGCAGGCGTAAGCATACGCGGAGGAGTAATTATGAGTGGGTGGGCCTGTGAAAACAGGGCGAATCCAATCGAATAAGTCGGACTAAAAGCAGAAGGTAGAGGGCTAGTACCTATGGCAGGGGTCGCCAGTGAGGCAGGGGCAGATACCAAGGAATGAGATGCAAGAGAAGGAGGAGCGCATTGTACCCTCGCTGGATCGTTGTTGGCATTTTCCGTAAACGCCGAGGCTCCCCGCAACCTCCCAGCCCCACTAGGCAGCCGTGAAAATCGGGCGGGTTCTTATAATCCTCTCCCGACAATGCTTATCGCTTTCAAGCAGTGGAATCTCACCTGGCTTCGGGCAACATCTCCTCTCACAGCGGATAGCCCGGCCGGTTTAGTAGCCCATGCATGCTAGCCCCTTGGCTAAACGACGTTCGTGGCCACATAGGCGGGCTGTCTGGAGACTTTCTCCTTTTGCGTAGAGGAAGCCGATGTCGCCGATTCCTCCTCCTGCTCCTCGGATTCCTCCCTCTCTTCGCTCCTATTAATAGTAGAGCTCGGGCTGGGATGGCCCTCCTTCCACCACTTTTCAAATTCCTGGTAATCCTTTAGTTGATTGTAAGGAGCATCCAACTGTGCTATTTCCTGACGATATTTCCAGAAAGCCTTTATTTTCTCCTCACTCCATTCCTCATCTTTCTTTAACCTGTTGTACATGCCGCGCTCCATGGGGACATTATTGTAACGACCTGACTCTTGCGAAATTTAAAATTTTCCAATTCTCACCTTAAACATGTAAAGGTAACAAGTAACAAAGATAATACAATAAAATTTTTCCTTTCTTTATTGATAAATACATACAAGTTACAATATGTTTCCACATGAATTCCATTTTCATTGGAAATATAAATTAGAGTTCAAAAGTAACACAGTTACATACATAGCTCGTAAGCTTTTGCACAAATAGAAGTAAGAAGGTCCAGGAGTTCGTCCTTTCAAATCTTAGTACATCGGCCGCTTGCTGTGGAGGAGAAACATGACTCGGGCGCTTTTCCGCCAACCACGGACTTATAATGCGGTCCCCCGCACACCTATTGTTAGATAGATGGCCCTCCCTTCGAAGAAGAGATTGGTAGGGTATCCTTTGACGATTACCAACTGAGCATAGTGTTGTGTCCTACACAACTAGAACCTTGCTATTTCACAATCTCGAACTAGTACTCAGATCACAATGAACTGACAGTGTAGTCTCAACTAACTCACGTCTATGTGGCAGTCATACCTTTCACCACTTTGGCCAAAGTATTCTCATTCAGTACTTCGAATGAAGGTCATCTATCATAAACACTACTCAGGGCCAATTTGACTTTGGGCTATCTTACTCTACGCGTAGGCCATGTCCTTCAATGGGTTCAGTTTACCCCAGACTTCCTACCTCAAACAGTTTACTAGAAATGAGTCTATAAACAAGTATTTACTATCCTAACTCCTGTTTCCGGAAATCTTTATCCTAGCAGTGAAGCTTACTAATGTTATCCTAATAACACAAGCTAGGATTATACTTTAGTTTTGACGACATTTCATTCCTAGAAGTTAATATATACTCTACGTATTCCCCATATACGGAGATCATACAATTTGTAAATCCAAGTAAATGCACAAACAATTCCCTCTTAGCATAATGCATATAAAGCTAGGTTATTCTTAAACCCTTTAATCAAATAGAATCCCTTCTTTTAAAACCCCAATTTCTATAAAATTTTCCTTAAATCCATCAATTAACTATATTGACTTATTCAAGCATTTTCCTTAAACTTCATTGTCATCCCCTAAAATTTTACCCCTTACTTAAAATGAAATCCCTTGAATCATTATGCATTAACAGCCTATCAAACAAAACTTGATTGCTAAGGATAGTTTACTTATTTCATATCAAATGCAACCAACAATTCTAAAACAATAAGAAGACAGCTAAAGCTATAAATTCCAATGAAGAAACATGCCTGTATATACTTTTAAGCTCCTTTTCAATGCTCTTCTAACAGTAGCCTTCAATTGATGATGACAGAATGAAGTTTTCCCTTTTCCTCCTGAGTAGAAAACTCTTCCAAACACTTTCTCCAAACAGAAAACTCTCCACTGGAAAATTGCTAAACAATTCTTCATAGTCAAGAATTACAGTTGAAGAATACTCTAATTCTTTTACTGAAAATACTAAGATGCAAAAGCAGTAGCACTAACTCACAGCAGAAGCTCACAATCACAATATAAGAACTCTCTAAAAACGCCAAAGTTGAGAAAACAATGAGTGCCCTTCGAATGGTGAATAGAGAAGTATTTATAAGTCGAAATAACAACAGAATCCCCATTTCTGGGCATGTAAAATGACAGACTGACATGTTTACCTAGTCAAAATGTCACTTGGCATGTTATAAAACCCTTAGTCATGATTTCCAAGGATGATTCGACCTCATGGAGCTAGCAGTTGAAGAATTTTTCAACTCAACAATCAAAAACGCCACCTACAGGTACACGTTTTATTGCCAGTCGTATGAATTCGAAATGGTTTTATTGCTGCGTTTTTAGGTCAACATTCTGCTTGTTACAGCACTGAAACTCATCGCCATTTACCTATTCTCAAGTTTGAATACTTCTCCCTGCATTTTCTGCTACGCAAGAGCTTCCACATTTTCATGGGAATGTTCCATATTTGTTTTCCTTTCAATTTTCAAAGTTTAAACTTTTCAAATATTTTCTTCCTCTTCATATTGCGTTATATCCTTTATAGAATAAAGTTAAATGTTAATTCTTTTAAACATTAGCAAATATTTTCCTTCATTTAAATTTTATTATTAATACATATATTTTATAAAATATATAAATATATAATTATTTACACATTCCTTATGTATTTATGTATATATTAATAATCACCTTATTAATATATATATTTATACATAAATATATATGTAAATCTCCTAGACAATAATACTAAAATGTAATTCCCTTATTTATTTTATTATATAATATTATTATAGTCTTTTTTAAAATATATTAACATATAAATATTTAAATACCCGAGTATTTTAAATATATATATTTTAATAAAACTATAATAATTATATATAATTGTTAATATATAATTACTTAAATATATATTTAACAAATATATAAATATCGTGAGCCAGTCAGCAACCCGATATTTTTATATATATATATATGTAAAGTCACCAGGCAATAATAATATAATATTATTATTAGCTTCATTATTCACAGGCAATAAGTAACGTGGGTATGTATTTATATATATATATATATATCACTGTATGCGTAAATGTATGTATACCATGTCGACAAGTATATATGGGCACATCCATCTGCCGAGCATACATATGTATTGACATGTATATACGTGTTCATTATATATATGTATACACATACTCTCTCGACCTATTAACATGTATCCATTCACGTTTTCCACATTAAGGCCAAAGCACACTAAGTTAGACAAATGAGTAATCATCATTTTCTAAGTATAAAGAAGTAAATCAAACTCCTAAGCCTATGGATGACTTATCAAGACTAACTTAACTGACTTGGTTTCTCAAAACCTATACTGACGTGTGTGTATGCTCATTTGGTACTTGTTACTGCTTACCCGACCAAGTTCCTTCCCGAGTGATATTTCTCCTCTGCCTGGAGGATTGGTCCTCTTTCCTGCACACCGTGACACAACAATGGGAGTCATATGCTCAAAACGAAGCAGAATACATGAAACATTTCAAAAGTTAGATTCATCACAAATCAATAACCTTCTATTCTCCTTTATGCAGTATTTCACCAAGAATAACATCAAATGAAACAACATTCATATTGAAAACAAGGTACAAGCATCATTAATTCACCTCCAGAATTCACTTTTACTCTATCTAGTAATGGTAAATTGTAATGTCACAATTTGGGATGTAACAATTATCTTGGGCTACAGCCACAGGAAAGTAGAACTTGTGCCATGGGCCTCTGGTGTCCGGCGTAGGGATTTGCACCAATTCAACAAAATCCTCATCTTTGTCCGCTCGCGGGTTACACCGCTTCTCCTAGTATGGTCGGGGAACATGGGTAACCCTCATAGGTGGCTCCGGCAAGTCGTCGAAAGGGTTGTATTCCCACTTATCATTTACTAGTACCAACCCTAGATATGCCAGCTTGTCCTCTAACAACTGGTCCGATTGCTTCTTTAGTAGAGTTACCGACTTGAAATTCTTCGGACAAGAGAATAATCCCTTCTTCTTGACCTTTCCGCTGCTACAGAAAGTAAAATCAATGATACACACCTGTCAGAACATTTCCAGCGTGAGAACTCTATCTGTGATGCAGGATGGGAGCAGGAAAGGTTTGCCAATAAAGCCCTGCATTCGGAGGATCGTAAAATATTTGCCCAAGAACCAGTCACAAGCAAGGGTGAAGCTCTGCATAAATCCGGCCTGCTCCCTATCAAGCCGGATAATATCACCTTCTCCGATCAAATCATTCAAGACCGGGGCTATGAAATAGTCCGCAAATGCATAATAATCGTATGATGTGGGAAAAAAGGCGTCCATGTGGACACCGACTTCCTTTTATTTTGCTCATCAAAAATTGATAGCGGAAAATACCGGGCGAAGAAATCCGGGTTCTGATGCAGAAACATGTGGACCAAGAAGGAAAGAAACCTAAATTTTTTCTCCGCCTGATAATTCTCAATTTGCCGTTTCATTTCTTCAACCATAAACTCAGCAAAATCATACCAGAAGAGTTCATGCTGCTTGCGAAATTGTATTGCTGGTCCCAGTTGAAAGGTCTCTATCTTCTCATCGGAGTCTCGGCCGCATACAAAGGCTAGCATGGACATGGCGTCCTGGAGATCGTCGCGAAACGCACTGCGCGACAACGGAATACTTGGTGCTTTAGTGGCTGGGATGCCTTTCTTAGCAGTCTCCTCTAACAAGAACTCTGAGCTAGTTTTCATCTTCCTCCATATTTTCTCTCCTTTGCTCGGGCGAAAGGTCTCGATATTTTCCTTTCTCTTACTTGGGTCCGGGATACATAACATGTGCCAAATGGCCTCTGGAGTGATATGCACCTTTAAGTTGTGGCCTTCAATGTAGTGGGTATCAGGATTATAACGCTAGATAGCAGCATCAACAACCTCTAGGCAATAGTGCACCAGTGGGACCATGTATTGAGGGAGACCACTGTACCAAACTCTATTCGCCGTAGATTGGTCTGCCTTTGGTGCCGATAACCTTGCACAAGCTGCCTCTTTGAGGGACTTAGAGGGTTTTTTTGCGAGCCTTGGGTCATAGATATTGTCCCATTTTTCTTCAACCTTTTTCTGGTTTCTCCAATTCTTGGGTCTATTCAGCTCTTATGTGTAGGCTCTCCTTGGCCTGCTGGGTATACCAGGCGTAGCATACGCCACATCCTCATAGACATATACCTCTACTGAAGAACGTATAGCTGTAAATAGCTCCTGGCTAATTTCTTCCTGCATTGGCTGAGATGAAGATTCCAACATTTTTCTTTCTCTGAAGATTTCTGCAAGTTCCTGGTTAGCTGCGACTATGCTCGGCTCTAGATACACAGAAAGAAAACAACTCTGCACTTTTATTCTTGGCGTTTGTGAAAAGACTTTGAAATATTAAGCCTTTTCGTGCAATAATAGCAACCCTTCTCAAGGTGGTAGGCGAAAGCATGCCTTTTGTATTTAATTCGGCATGTACCGTTAATTTTGCAAATTGTGCAAAATGAATTGATTGCTATTTCGAGGTGGTCGGAGTTCATTATTGCATTTGGCGATCGTCTGATATGTTGTGATCTCCTTGGAACCTGAGCCGGCAATTTGCTTGCTAACCCTGCGTTAGCATGCGCTGGCAATTAATATCCCGACCGAAATGATTACGCCAAGCAAACGATCACAGCCTGAAAAGATATGAATATCGCCTTGGGCTCTGGGACGCACTTGAGAGATGACACAATAGCCTACGGCCATACGTCTCACTGCCAACGAGCACCACCTTTTTAAAGCTAATTAATCAACTCCATTTAATCAAGCACGCATTGATCCGTGCTATCACAGATGCAACTGG